>PVJI01001789.1:0-166311 GCA_004026765.1 Micronycteris hirsuta | reverse complement strand
TAGGATTACTCATAGCAAGGCATCAGGATGTTGATTCACATCTGGTGGCAGACAGGACCAGGTTAAAGCAATATTCAGAGATCAGCAAGCCAGAATATTTTAAGATACACCTTTGCCAAATTCCTATTAGAGAATTCCCATCCCACAGACATGATCCACACTTGCTCACACAGGAATCACACGGAGCTGTGCTCAAAACATGTAAATTCTCAGGACTGCGTGTTTACACACGTGTGGAAATCACTGCCACAGAAGCTGGCCATAATGACTTGTTCCTGCATTGCCCACTCATATTACTTAATAATAGTTATAAAATTAAACATGAATGTAAAATGGAGTAGCCCTCAAGAAACAGTTTGGTGGTTCCTCAATAAATTAAACATAGAATTAACATATAACCCAGCAATTATACTCCTAGGTACATAGTCAAAATAACTAAAAACAGATGTTCAGACAAAAACTTGTACATGAATGTTTGTAGCAGCGCTATTTACTATAGCCAAAAGGTGGAGACCCTCTGATGTCTATCAGTGGACAAATGGATAAACAAAATGCATTAGATCCATACAATGGAATATTAGTCAGTCATAAAAAGGGATGAAATCCTGTTAGATACTACATCATGGATGAACCTTGAAAACATTATGCTAAGCGAAAGAAGCCAGACACAAAAAGCTGCAAATTATACAACTCAACTTATGTGACATGCCAGGATAGGTAAATCCACAGAGACAGAGGGTAGATTAGTGGATTACTAGGGGTTTGGGGGCATAGGGAATGGGGAATGGCTGCTAATGGCCATGGGGTTTCCTTTCAGGGTAATGAAAATATTCCGGAACTAGATAGTGGTAATGGTTGCATAACACTATGAATGTCCTTAATACTGATGAATTATACACTTTAAAATGGCTGAAATGATATGTGTATTTTACCACAATTAAAAAACTTAAACCCAAGTGTGATATTTGACACCAGTCCATGCCAAGAGACATTTATCTGCACTTGGAAAATATCCTGAAAAGTAATTGTAGACCGTCTGGCTTAGCCCTTTATTTCAGGGAGGAAAAGTTTTATTTGGTATTTATTTAGGCCCACACCCACTGAAAGGAGGCATTCAGGGACTTATCAAAAGAGGATTGAACACAAATACAGGCGTACAAATATGCAGGTATGCACATCTCTCCAGTGTTAAAACTCTAAACTACTTAGAAGTGAACAGAATGTGTTTTATACACAGGGCCTCCCCTATGCACTCTAATCTCAAATTTTTTTTTTAATATTTTATTTATTTATTTTCAGAGAGAGAAGGGAGGGAGAAAGAGCAATGTATGGTTGCTTCTCACATGGCCCCCACTGGGGACCTGGCCCGCAACCCAGGCATGTGCCCCAACTGGGAATCAGACCGGGACCCTCTGGTTCCCAGCCCTCGCTCAATCCACTGAGCTACACCAGCCAGGCTCAAATTGTTTTTAATATGTGAGAAGCAACAAGCTCTCACCTAAGAACTTGTTGACTGTCCCTGGGGTCTTATTGAAAAGAGAAGGCTCCGGGAATAAGGAGTGGGGGGGTGGTGATAATTCTTATCAACAATACCAACCTTGGAATTAAAATGGGTGGAGAAGGTTTGGACAGATCTTCAGAGACTAGGCTGAAGGTGTGTCTGCAGATGTAGGTAGCGTGGGGGAAAGGCAAGAATGCTGACCTGGCACTCAGAAGAACTGGTTTTAGTCTTGGCCTTGCCTGCTGCTAACCTGCCTTGTACCCCTAGGATGTCATTTATATTCAGGTATATATGTATTATCTATAAAAATTAGTACTTTCACCAAGCTATAAACAGGGGAAAATAAGCAGCTTTGATCAAACTTTAAAATTTTTAGCCATAACAGTAGCCCCTTATTTTGTCTTTGAGTTTGATATGTTGTCCATCTGACATTTCTTAGAATTGGAGACATTGGTGAGAAGTTTGTAAACCACAAAAAAATATTGATGATATCTAAAGAGTTTTCAAACCTCTGGTAAGAGTGATTGCTATGTTCCTCTTAAAAAATTATTTCTCAAGTAATATTAATTTAGTGTCTCAAGTCGTTACAGCCCTATTCTTTCTTTGACTGACAGGAATAAAATGTTAGCGAGGCCTCTTTTTTCCCCCTGCCAATTCCTCTGATCTACATAGTTATTAGGAGGTGGAGGTATATTTAGATATACTTTTGAAGAGGTAGATTTTGATATATTTAGGCTTAGGTATAAAGCACTCTGCTAGGCTGGCTTAGAAAATATTGGGACTCTCACCACTTCCAACAATCTGGTGTGATCCGTATGGGTTTGCCCTCCGAACCCCTCGTCAGTGGCAGCCTCTCACCCCCACCTCCACCCCATACACCTTTCCTTTTTCTTCATCTGCTTGCCTACCACACTCAGTGTTAGAAATAAGCAATGCTAGCTACCTCTTGCTTAAGCAGTGTTTGATTTCCCCCCTAAACATGCAAGAGAAGGGAAGCGCAGTCTGTTCTGTTTGTTTGAGGCCCATTGTCTGTTTTCATTTTGACCCAGTTTCTTTTGGGACTGGGAGGAGAGGGAAAATTTAGGCATCATATGAAATTATCAATGGATACTTTCAGGCAGTTCTCTGGAATGTGTGCCTGAATAGTAATTATTTGCCTAGGATCCTATATTTACCAGAGTTATTTGTTCTCAAGCAGGAGGAAAAATAAATCTTTGTTGTTTATTGTGAAATGTTTAGCTTCCCCTGACTACAAGAACCCCAGCGGCAGGTTCAGAGTTTCAGCTGCAGGTGTGAAGGCTTCCTCTCTTTATCCCCTCTTACATGGAGGCCTCTCTTTCTAATCGGGGGCCGGTGTGAGAGCCGAGCCCAGCTAATAAAAGTGATGCCAGTGACTTTCAGTGGACCCTAGTATTTGAAGATCAAAAAAAAATTCACCGCTATAAGATTCAAATTCTTCAAGAAAGGTATGAAAACCATTCAGACTCCTAACTTGCCAAGCTTCTTATATGTAGAGACATATACTCTGTGATCTTAAGACATTCCTCAGAGGATTTTTGTACAGAGAGCTTATTCCTATGTGTGCATACGTGTGTAAGTAGGGAGATATGTGTGAAGGAGAATGAGGGAAAGAATCAGAATATTAATGGCTCAGCACCCAGCGCTCCTGTTAGCATCCCTGGGCTGTGGGTCACAGTCTCTAATAGCAGGCCTGACATGTGCACTGACCAGTTGGAATGGATGCCAACTACATAGCTGAAGCAGAGTCCTGCACAGCGCATTTTGTGCAGGCTTTTATTCTTTAGCAATCATACTGTGGGAGACGGGGTAGGAGGGGTCCTGCAGGAGGAGTTCAGGTGGCCCGCCTAGTAGGAGGGGGAACTTAGGTATCAGAGCTGTGGTTATATACCAGCCAGTATGGGTACATTTGAATATTTCAACAGCCAGTACATGAGCTGCAGCTCTGAAAACATCTCTGTATCCTAGACTTCTAAAGTAGTTCCTATCAAGATGTAGATGGCGGTGGTTGTTAGATGTTTATTGGCTAGTGTGCTTCTGTGGTTATTGGCTCACACATTCTCGGTGTTCCTCTGAATTGCTGCCTGGTTAGAACCTAGTCATTTGTCCTCAGGAATCTCTATGCCTAAGACATTCAGTACCGATAGAGGTCTGCTGACTAATCAGGAACCCACAACTGTTGTGAGTCCTGGCCTGTTATGAACTCATCTTACCACTTATTAGTGACTTTGTGAAAGAATGCAGTAAAGTCACTGGCACTCCAGAGATGTGTGTGTGTGTGTGTGTGTGTGTGTGTGTAAGAGGACTGCATTGCCTATTTTCAGAAGAGGGCTAAAATGTTAGAAGTAACAAAGAAGTTGTTTTTGAGGTGCTTAAGCATCCTAAGAGGTGTGCAGGCTAGGTCTGATTGCCTGGTGGGTGGTTGGAAGGACAGCATTTGAGAAGGATGAAAATTATTGAGAAAGTTTGCAGCTGGGACATCTGATTGCCACTGAGAGGACCTCATGGTTGGCAGAGACACTGCCACCTTTCAGTTCTGGTCTTACATGGGGTTTTCATGTGCTCCAGAAGAAGTGCTTCTGTCTTCATTAGGCCATTTCCTTGAGAACAATTTAATGCAGTTTAAAAATAAGCACACGGCTGAATACCATAATATATTTAAGCAAGCTGTTTCTGACTGTGCAAGCTAAATTTTTTTCTATTTATGTGAGTGGCTTATATTACATTACGCACATACTGAGCCATGGCATGACCATACGATAGCTCCATATAATATCAGCATTTAGGGTGGACTGTTTAAGTAGCTCCACAGGGAAATAAGTTTGCAGCAGCATCCCTTGCAATGCGTGAACCATCTCACAGCTCGATTTGTACCTTCACATCTTCTGCTAAATGTGTTTTCTTCTCTTGATCCTCACGCACACCATTCTGAATTTAAAAATCGTGTTTGCTTTCCGTGGTTTAGCTTAAATGTTGCATTACGTTTAACTCTAACATGCCCTTATGATAGAGTTTGCTAGAGTGTTTGACGTTCAAGTGTTACCACTCACTGAACCCATCTTCTCCAGGGTTTGGCTGAATTTGGTGTGCACACACAGAACCACAGTAAATGGGAGAAAGTATTAGTTTTATTTCAGGTTCTCTGATCATGGATTAGATTGGCGGAGAACACATGGGCCTTTCACCTCATTGCCTGAATCTTGAGTCTTACCCAGGCTTCCACCTAGGGACCGCGGGGAAAGTTGGAACTAGCTAAGATCTTCCTGGGTCTGTCACAGCAGCTGGTTGTGGAGGGCGTAACCAACTTTTTGGTTAGCTGGGTCCAGTGGATGTGTCAGAGTTTTCTTAGCATCCACCCCTCTCTTCCTGCAGCAGACTGCAAGGGGGTTCAGAGCCCGGCATGGAAAAGCTCTCTCCTAAGCAAGATCTTGGAAATCCCTTCTTGGATGGGATTTAGTTTTCGTGATACGACATGATCAGAGCCAGCATATAAGATTTTAAAAGTAATATTTAAATATTAAAAATATATTTTTAAAAAGCATAGACTTAAGATTTAAAAGGAATGCAAAGGAATACCAAATCCAACTACCCATCTTACAGTCAACACTCCTCTATAACTTACCCATTAGTAGTTATTGGGCCTGTGAACACCTGCCAAGTCAGCCTATTATATTATCACGATGAGCTAAAATATCCTCTATAGCTTGATCCCTAATTTTGTCCCTTGGAGATAAGTATATAAAGTATTGTCTTTCTTCCACAGGATAACCTTTCATTTATTTCAAGAAAAATTGCCATGTCCTCCCACCCACACTTGGCAGGTGAGCGTATCCAGTTCGTTCAGCCATTCATCGTACAATACAGCTTCGAGTCCCTGTGTTAGCCTTGTAGCTGCCTTCTAACCATGTTTTAGTAAATGCGTACGCCTCCAAAAAGTGCATTACTAGAACAGAAGGGGATATTCCAGGGCAGAAAAGGTTTATTACCTTTTTAACCACAGAAACCATAAGCACAGTAAATGCAACCTACCTTACTAGCTTTTTAAAAAAAGATTCTATTTATTTATTTTGAGAGAGGGGAAGGGAGGGAGAAAGGGAGAGAAACATCAATGTGAGAGAGAAATACTGATCAGTTGCCTCTCGTATGCACCCCGATCAGGGACCGAACCCACAATCCAGGCTCGTGCCCCGATGGAGATTCAAACTGGTAACCTTTCTCTTTGTGGGATGACCCCCAACCAACTGAGCCACACCAGTCAGTGTACCTTATTAGCTTTATTGTTGACTTTGTCCCATCTCTGAAACATGTTTAGCTTTCTATTAATGAAATCAGTATTTTCCTTTGCTGCTGCTTAAGCCAGGTGTCCCCTAGCCTTTACTTACGTAGCTGCAGTTTTGGACCCAAGGAGAGTGTTCCATCCTGCAGAACTGACCTATCTCTCATGCCTGCCAAGCCCCCCTGGCTCCATACTGTGCCATTCGATATCTTTGTTACCTTTTTCGGCACTGTGACCTCTAAATATTTTATGGGGATGCCCTTACTGTTTCTGTGTTCCTGTTTTCATCCAAGTTTGTATGAAAGTGTTGAGCTGGACCGGCCAAGGATAGATAGAGTTCTGTGACAGGCTGCTAGAAACCTCTCTTGAGAGGCATGTCAACTTTGAGAATGGTTTAGTTTTAATTGTTACATCCCCCGCCCCCGTAATTTATAAGACTACCAGAAGAGACCTTGTAAAGTGCATTGTTGGAGTCTGTACTTCAGTATAATCAAAAGGAAAAATGAGCTTAGGCAGATATGGCCAATCTTGAGTAAAATTTTGCTGCCTTCTGGTGATTGCAGGTTTTTTTTTTTTTTTCTTGGCTTCTCATGAACAATTCCTTTAATAAACAAGTTTTGATTTTTCTCAAGATCTCCCAAGGTGACCTCTATACAATTTGTAAAATTGACCTTCTTTTTCAATTTGAAACATGAATGACATTTGCCAGTCCCCCAGCTTTTGGCACATCTTCCATTTTCCACTATTACTCAAAGATTGCTGACAGAGCTGGAGCTTTAGTGATCTCGATTGCAAGGACTCGTAGTATCTAGGCTGTGATCTGGGCGCTATGTTTAATTTCACCTTCAGCCTATTGTCTGGTTTTTTTCCAGGTCTTGGCTATTGGGACCAGAGCTTCATTTTTTCCAACTTGTTACACTGCATATACAAAAGAAAAGATGTTTTTTTTTTAAATAGCAAAAAACATCTAGAACACTTCATCTTCTTTCAGCTTTCTAGTTACTTTAAATGCAGAAGGCTTAGTGTGTGTGTTGGGTTCTTTCATTTGTTAGTGGTCTTCAAGTAATAAAAGCTTATTTTAAGGTTACAGGTAGCAAGAATAGCAAAAATGGCCCCCTGGAAATGGGAAGTTGAGTCAAGAAATGTCCGGCACTTGGATTGGCAAATCTGTGACAATGCTGGAGGTGGTCTCTCTGGCCACTGCTGTAGCAGCAGGAGTTCAGTGTGGCCAAAGCCAACAATAGCTCAGCTCCTTTTTTTTCTTTTTTTCCCCTGTCCCTAGAGTTGACCTCAGGTTTAGTTTATTTTTTCCCCTCAACTTGTTTCTTTGCTTTGTCTCTTATTCCTGTGCTACAAACAATATAGCAAGTCATTTCTCTACCTCGGAATTTACATTTACCCATATTTTTGACTCGGTCAAAACTTTGCCTCACCTGTGGCATTTTGTGGTTTATTTCTTGCCCTTTATTTTTTTGTTCAGAGTGAACTTTAAGATGGTGTCTGGAATAATTTAAGAATGGATCTTCCAAAATACTTTGAGAAGTTAAATAATCTGTGTTATTTGTCCTGAATATTCCTCAGGTTTTGGTTTTTCTTTCAAACAGATATGGGAAACTTGCTAATGTTTCTAATCAGCGTGACTGTATGGTGAATAATTGCTGTGTCAGTCACACCCAGTCTCTGATTGAGGAAAAACGCTCACTTTCTAGTTGACCACCAGGTCCTGCTGTGTTAGGCGCTGGCTCACACCTGGCCAACTGGGGGACCAACGTGCCCCTGACTGGCCAGCAAAAAGCTCTTCTTACACAAGGGGGAAATGGACCATTGGATTCTTTCTCTCTGAAGGAACTTAACCAAAATATGGGAGTTGGAGCAGGCAAACAGGAGCAGAAGATTAAAACCCAGAGGGAGACCACGAAAGACCAGTGTTGTTTTCTTAAGGGGAGGGGGCAAAGGTTATTGAATGTTTCCCACAGTCTTTGCATAAATCGATGTAATCATATATAAAAATACTTCATGCCTATTTCATAGAACTTGGCTCTAGGGGATGGAGAGCGGGAGGTTTTGCAGGAGGAGTTAGAGCCACACACTGTTTCAAAGACTTTATTCTGTTGTGGGAGCTCGATTCTCTTTGAGCATTCCCTTTCTTTGCCTACCTTCTGCTGGACATCTCCAGGAGGTCTTCCAACTTCCCAGGGACACTGAAGGGTGTCTGACAGCGTCCTCTCCTGTTCTGGCCCCTCTTGGTGATGTTTGCTGACTTTGCCTGTTGACCCTTACCTGTGCCTTTGACAGGATCTGGCGTGCTACCTTCCAGTGTTGGTGACACAGCTGACTGGGTGCTGGCTGGTGCACTGGGTGCTCGGTTGTGATGCTCCTGCAGTGGCTGTCACTGGGAGCCCTGTCAGAGCATACCAGAGCTGGGCACTAGTTAAAGTGGTGACCATAGACTATATGTAATAACTGTCGCAATAGAGGAAAAGAGACTCCAGTGTAGAATAAGGCTCGGTTCTAAGTACAAGGACACGTGGTATTCATAGCCAAGGAGCAGGGCAAGGAGGTCGACAGATGGGAAATTACTAAGAAGAGACATCAAGGGTGGGGCAGTTGTTGCTAAAGTGACTTAGCAGGATTCCTGCTACCACTAGACTGGAGAAGTCAAGGGCAGGGCCCGAGGAACTTGTGTAAAATGTGGTCAAGCAGGGAGTCTTTGTCAACCCCAAACCCACCAAACCGATCTTGTGTTTCTGAAGTCACAGACGAATTGAGGCTGCATCTTGTTCTTGCTGTAAGTGAGACTCTTCTCCATTTTCTGTTACTCAGGTATACTTATTCTTATTTCCCTAAAGTGGGACTGTGCCAGTTCCCAAAAGCCCAAACATGGTAAGAAAACACGTCTCTCCATTTATTTCTTCAGGCTTTGTTCACAAATCCACGACCATGGGGTGAGAAGGTTTGCCTGGAAGCAATCTGACAGACAAAATACTGTACTCAGAACCACACCTTCCTAGCCTTCCAATAACTGAGGCACTGTTTGGGACCGAAGCTGTGGGCTTGACCGTTTCTTCCCTTGGGATCTTCTGTGATAGTCCCTCCCGGCCACACTTGCAGGTGAACTCGTGCAGCCAGCCCCTCTGAGTGGCCTCAGACCAGCCACACCCACTACTGCCTGGGAGTCCCGTCTCAACCCAGAGCTGCCCTCCACCCTGTCTCTGTCCTCCTTAACACTTAGAAAAAGAGGAAAATACATACAAAACTCAATGTATCTAACCCTGACTGCTGCCTTAAAACTAAAAAAAAAAAGTGCATTTCTTTCTCAATGCTCTGTAGTTTATACTTTTAGAAAATTAATTCTGACAGAACTATCTCAGCCTTCTTTCCCAAGAAGTGAAGTTTTACTGAAAGTGATTGGAAAGAAAGGCACAAATGGGTGTTTAAAAGAATTAAAATGCGAGAGTTAAACTGGGACATGGAGGAGCACTGTGGGGAGAGAAGGGGGCTGGAGGATTATAAGCGTAAAGAGAAGCACAGCTCAGAGCATCATGGCTCCAAAACTGGGGGAAGAAAAGCCATTTTTGGTTCTCAATAAAAGAATAGCCATTTCTTTTGATATTTCCAAAATTGCCACTCTCAGGGTTTGCATTGCTTTTTCGCTGCACCTTTTTTCTCTTCAAGAAAGCGCTAATGATTTGGCATCCCTGCACATAGCTGCATTCTCCTTATAAATGTGTGTACTTTCAAGTCTTTACTCAAACTCAACATAATTTCTTTTAGAAAAGCATTTTTTTAGGAATGCGCTTTTAGTCCAGGAAAGCGCTTGCTGCTTTTATTGTCACTAAATCATATATTGTTTCCCACAGAATACTGCCATTTGTTTGTATTTCCCCACAGTTTTTGTTTTCAGGAGTTTTGTTCTGTTCTAGTGGCAGCTGAAGTGATTTTGAGTGTTTGCAGCATGCTGTTAATTAACCAAATGTTTCAACCTGGAACTTGAAACACCTGGGCTGGCATAAATTGCTCTGAGTCAGAGTGGAACTCTCTGGAACAGTGGATGTTGAAGATTTGGGGTAAAAGAGACAATAGATGGTGAGAGCTTTTAGGCCTACTCATTTTTTAGCCAACATAAAAACAGATGAATAGGTGTCGGACGCTTCAGCAGAGTTTGTTCTCAGCAGCAGACGTGCCTCAGGTGCTCACTGGCTAACCAGCAGCAGCTCCCAGCATGCCCGTGAAAGCAGATAGCTTGGGTTTACTCTGTTTGACCCTGTTCCCATTTCACTTCTATATTCTGCTTACTCTTGGGCTTGATAATTTTAAAAATTTGGATAACTGCACATGAAGAGTCAAGGCTGGTCACAGAAAGTGCTGGAGTGTCAGGTGAGATTCTGTGCCCATCCTTTCTTCCCACCGGGGTGTTCTGATTAAAAAAGCGTGTGCACTCAGAACCACATTCGAATAGGAAATGAAGCACCATTGTATTGGCAATTGAGCATTGCCTTGAAGACCTCACACAGACACCCGTACAAGAAGGGGGCTCTGGTAAGGCTGAAATGAGTCAGAATGGCTGCGCCTATGGAGTAGACAGACTTAAGCTTACTTCCAGTCTGGCTGAGGTGTGAGAGCTCAGATGCATTGAGGAGAATAGCTGGTTTGTCTGCAGCGGGTTTCTAAAAAGCAGCACTAATGACATTTTGGGTTAGGTAATTCTTTGTTTCAGGGGACTGACTTGTGCACTGTAGGATGTTTGGCAGTCTTCCTGGCCTCTCCTCACAAGATTTCAGTAGCAAACTTCCTCTACCTTTGTTCTGACAACCAAAAATATCTGTGGGCATTGCCAAACATCCCCTGGGGGCGGGGCGGTGGCAAAATTGTCCCCAGTTGAAAACTAGTGGCCTATGGGAAGCAGACCCCAGCTGGTGTGGGTTTCCCATTGGTAGTTAGTTGTGTTATGAAGCACATGCTTAATCCTAGATGCACAAGGAGAAGGTCTATAGTAAGATTTTAAAAGTCGAGTGCAGAATATGATCGAAGAAGCTCTTTCAAACATTGGTTTCCACATGTTACACATTAGATGTAGCTGGGGATCTTTTAATAATCCCGATGCCCTAGCCATGCTCCAATGTTAATTAAATCAGAATATCTGAGAGAAGGGGGTGTGGGACTGGATTATCAAGTTTTTGTGTTTTTAAAGCTTCCCAGGGTTTCCCATGAGCAGCCACATTTGAGAGCCAGTGCTTTAAAGTACAGTCACTGGCAAGACTTGGCCAGATTGCCTGACTCGCAGATATCCTATGTGACGGACAGCTTCTTGCTGTTCTTTATTCCACACAAGTGACTGCCAGTAGCTCTAAAACGTCAGCAGGCAGCGGAATCACATGCATCTAGAGGGCTAACTGGAGAGGAAGAAATCTTTCGATTTGTTAAATCTGGAGTTGGGCCCTACGTTTTGCATATCTAAGAAGCTCCCAGGAGGTGCTGATGCTGCTAGACCAGGAATCACCTCTGAGAACCACTGCTGATGACCATCGTTTCTGCTCTCCTGTCTGAGGAGCAGTGGCCCAGCTGTCGTGGGGTGAACAGCATCATCCCATGACAGACATGCACAGAACTGTCTACCAAACATCCTGTCTCCTCACCTCTTTCCTTCTCCTGGTCTTCCTCTGCCTTCCCTGAACCCACAGCCCGCTTGGTTCCCTTGAAGGCACTCTGTCATTGTCGTCAATCTTAACAGTCCTCGGAAGTGCTCGGAATTCCATTCACGATTTTCACATGCCTTCCATATCTTTATTTAATGAATCTGTTTTTCTTCATTTACTGGCAATCTTTAGATTTTAGGGAAAAACTTCTTACTTAGTTTTATTGTTTTTAGATTGCCCGTATTTGGTGATTTAGCTTCAGTGGGATTTCTGCCATTTCCACTCTAAATGTAGCATATTGGAATACTTTATGACTGAAATAAACATTAGGGGCTAACGTATAAATCCAACAGCCATGTTCAAACAATGAATTAATTTCTGACAGAAAGTCTTTGGAATTGGGAGACTGTATATTCAATGTAGCAGTTTCTGTTGTTTGTTTGTTTGGTTTTTAACCTGTGAGGTTCAGGTCTCCATTATTTAAAACAGGATTGCTTTGGAAGTTCCAAACTCTTTGAAGACTAATTATGACTACTATGTCCCTGTTGATATCTTTCATTAAAATGACTGTCCATCTAGAAATAAAGGTATTAATGGGTAAGTATTTGGTCCACTAAGTACCAGGGGGCTTTTCTGTAGGATGACCAGAGGATGTCATTGAATTAAACGAAGGCCTCATTTGTTGCCCACTGCTTGCTTGGGGGTCCTTCGATGCAGGGCTGCCCACTCTTGGTCTTGCCTCTTGACACTCAGGTCTTCCCACTTTGACATGGACTGGCCCAGTGTCTGGCATTTGGCCATCGGTTTTGCAGAGTCAACTTTTCACAGACATTTCTACAACCTTAGCAGAAGCTGTTTGGACAGATTTGGGAAGAAAACAAACATGTCTTAGGAAATATAGTAGGAATGAGCACTGGACTGGGAAGCCAGAACTGGGCTCTAATCCAGATTTTGACACTAACTAGTAGGGTGACCTTGGACAAGTCACTTCGCTTGTCCTGCCTTCATCTTTCCAGTCTGGAAAATTGAAGAAGTTAACCCAAGTAGTCTGTCTGTAAGCCCCACTCCAGTGCTGCTGTCCTGTGACTCTGCAAAGTTCCATATTGTGTAGGCTAAAGACCTATGAGAGTAGAACTGCTTCAGTGAGGCGTGGGCTTGTCTCCACAGTCAGTAACTCAGGGTGCTGAGTTTGGAGGGGAAAAGACAGGTGTTTGGACACTCATGAAGAATGTCTGGTGGCCCTTCTGTTTTGCCCCTTAATACCTAAATAATACTGTATTGGGCAGCCGGGAATATTTTTTCAGTCAAGCCAACGAATTTTAGGCCTCACAACCAATTTTAGTATAAGCAAAAATACCTTACTGAATGAGTATATTGGACCCTCTCCAAAGGATAAGTATGGCTGGTTTATTAAACTCTGTACTAAGCAGGTAGAGCACCCCAGGTGTGAAAGCGTCCTTTAAGTTGTTCCTTCTTAAAAATTCACAAAAAGTCAGGATGAGGGTAAAGTCTGCTGACCAAGGTTGTTATGTCCGTTTTCTCTGACCCCTCCCACCCCAACCTTTGAAGAGATTGATGATTCTTACTGTTGCGGCAGGCTCTACAGCGTTACCAAGACTCACAGTGAGGAGGGAATACATGGGGTCATCAGGCCGTTCCTCGCTTGTGTAAATCGGTCTGCCTTGTAGATCAGTGGAGGAGAAAAGTGAGCGATCAGAGGTGTGAGGGAGTCTACTGTGTCATCTTCCTGATGTGTGCACACGTGGGAGTACTTGTATGCATAGTGTGTAATGCATGTACCGATTGGGTCCACGCCTTTCAGATAGCAGGATTAAGGAAGGTGTACAAATGTAAACTTTGAAGAAAAAGGAAGACCAAAAGAGAGAACTACAGAGTTGAATACGTATGACCAAACTATGTCACAAGGCAAACGGCTGGTCATCTCTATAACATTCTAGCACTGTGGTTTATACAATGGATTTTTATGCCCACTCTTAGAATAAACACGTTGAAGGGACGTGCTCAGGAAATTCTTTTTCCTTTTAATCAGGATAAAGCATCGCACTGAGACCTCGGAAAGCATATTGGATTTCACCTTTAATCTCCCAGATGTCAGTCTCTTTCCAAGTGGTCATTCTCTGAGAGGTGCAAGTCAGGAGTGGTTTGGCATTCAGTTCCAGAATGGCCTTTATCATCCTAATGACAATTTTTCCAATTTATTCAGTTGTAAAACTACAGTGATTCATGTAATTAGAGGTTTCTCTCTGTGTCAACAGAGAGGGTATTTGGAGGTTGGTAAAGAGTTGGACAACTTTTCTGCTGCACTTCAAAAGAAGTAATCAATCATGGGACAATATTTTTAGAATGTCAGAACTAGAATATGACCGGCTAGTAATCATCCCCAAATAAAATTTGTGATTAATTACAACATAAATTATCCAAGAGTGACAAAATTTTCTTGGATCTCATTGAAGTTTTATTAGGTTACCTCCTCTATGCCAGGTGAACAGGAAGAGGGAAGAGATGTGCTCCTTCATTAAGGCTCCACTTGAAGCAAACACACACACAAACACGAGCAGCTACAGTGCTCACAAAGACAGGTGGGAGGCTTGTAAACGTTTCACCCAGCGAAGTGATTTTTTTTTTGCCCTTCCTGGGTTTTGTGTCTTCCCTGAATGTGGGCAGCTGAAAGGTGTGTATGAAATATTCCTGAATGTGGAAGTGAAATTTTTCCCCAGCTGTCATAATAATAGTTCGTTAAATAAATACTATTTAAAAAAACTGCTTTTAACATTTCATGAGCATTAAATGAATCACAGCAACTCTTGGAGAGATGCGCCAAATTAATTAAGCAACCACGAGGGCAGGATAAAATAATCTGAAATTTGAAATTCAGGAGAATCCCAGCTCCAAGTCCCTAGTCAAGATTGTCGCCTGTTTTTCTGCTCCTGAAAAGTTTGTTGTTTGTCTCTTGCTGCTTGGGTCACAGGTTAAGATAATGCCTAGCCCTGTGAAGGTTCAGCCAGGATCCATTGTTAGTCTCAATCTCTCTGTGTCTCTGTATGGGTGTGTGTGTCTGTGTCTGTCTCTCTCTGCAGTACTCAGCATCGGACCTAGCTTATGGGATATTCACAGTTGATATATATACACTAAACACATGTATAACATTTATTAAATACCAGCTACTGTTTCAGATAAAAATCAACTCATTTAATCCTCATGTAATCCTCTCAGGCACTCTTCTCCAATTTTACAAATAAGAAAGCCAGGGCTTAGTGAGGTTAGTAACTTGTCCGATATCACAAAGCTAAGAAATGACAGAACTGGGATTTAAATCCTAGGCCATGTGGTTTGGGAGTCTGTGTGTGATCTACACTCCTGTGCTGTGTTGCTTCTCTCAATAAGTATTTGTTGAAATGAAAATAACAGACTTGTCTATGAAGATTTTATAAAGCAAAATCACATGTCAACTCAAAGCAGCCAGTAAGGAAGACATGACTTACTCACTGTAGGGTGGATGAAACAGAGTCTTGAACAGGTGAATGATTTTCCCAAAGTCACCTGTCTAGTCAGCTATGGGACCAGTGGTGGGATCCTGGAGCCCCTTAGCTTCAGCTCTGGCTGTTGTCTGCCTTTGCTGTATTAGAGTGTTAATTCTGCTATGAACAAGAATCCACTGCAGTCTGCCTCTTTTATTTCCACTTCCCTCTACTGTTTTTTATTTCTCCTCAGGTCAGTAGGTGCATCCAAAGGTAAGGCGTGGGGGTGGGTCATTGCATCAAAGAGGGCTCCTCCAAACACCAGCTAGTCTGCAGTTCTTCCTGGTATACTACCCACAGTTTTTCTCCAGCTCCAGTTCCACAAACAACCCAGCAGTCATATATTATAGCGGGTATGAATTTGGGGAGTCAAAGTTAAGTAACACATTTTCAAGTAATGCTCAGTTTGTTGGGTACCTGTTTAACACGTGGGCTGCATGCTTAAGGCTTTCCTCCCTTCCTGCTTTCCACGGTAGCACCCTTGGAGCCTCAGGAAGCAAACTGCTTTCTTGTTGCCGTCTTATATCCTCTCCTTTTGGCTATTGACAGAAACTGTAATGAATTTGGGTTGAGTTCTCTACATTCCCGATAGGAATCTTTCTTTTGATCCAAGTTGTCAAACATCTCTCCAAAACCTAATCTTTATTTATACATCTATTTATTTATAGCCCGTGTTGTTTCACAGAAGTTAAGGTAAATTGAAGGAAACATAAAATAATAAAATACAAGTAGAAAGTAGAAAATAAAGATCAGAGAAGATAAAAATTACAATTGGACAAGGCCTGAGGATAGAGATTTGACTTCTTGTTCTTAGCCAGAAAAAACAAACAAAAAACAAAACATGAGATGTAGTCAATTTCAGAATTCTTATTGATGAGGAGGAAAAAAAGGCTGTAATTCTAAAGGAACCTCACTTGAAATTCCTTTCTGATGGTAATTCCCTGTGAAAAGCATTGTAGGCACTGTGGTTATAAAGATGACCTTGAATCTTTCAGTCTAGCAAGCAAGTCAGGCAAATTAAAAGCTATGGAATAAAATAAATGCAGCTCAAAGACAAGTCAGTGTGGAGTACCTAGGAAAGAGAGACTCATTCTGTTAGAGGGACCTGGGAAGGTGACAACAGATTCCACCTGATTGAGCCTTGAAGGAAGGATTTGATTTTGATTGGAGAACAATAAAGAGAAGGGTATTTCAGCCCTACAGAATGGAGTGGGCCATGTTTAAAGTTACAGGTTTGTGTCTGGTGTTGAACAGGGAGACAGTCATTTGGGTCAGGTATGGGAAAACTGATGTGGGATGTGGAAGGCAAGACAGGAAGGGAGGTTAGAATGAGACCATGCCTTTTGAGAAGGTGGGTGATTTCTGAGGAAGGGCCATGTCCTGACCTTGCTTGGGGAAGTTCATTCTGGCACTGGGGTGAAGTATGTATGTGTCCCAGAAGCGAGGGGCTGAGTGATGGATCCTGTTTAAGCGAGGGCACTGTTGCAATAACAAGAGAAGTAACCAAGCCCCAGCTAGGTCAGGGATAGTGGAAATGAGAAGTAGAAAATGGAGACTCTGTGGAAGCTAAAGTTAAAAAGATGTGGCCAGATGTGAGGGTTTAACTAGGAGACAGGTAGGAAGTGGAACAGGAGGGAGTTGGAAGGTAGGTTTGAGATATGCTGAGGATATCTAGCATGCAGGAATCTGATTAGACCTTCTGAAGTCTTTTCTGGTTTTGCTACAGTATAATACACTGGTCAAGAACTTCAACTTTAGTTGACTAGACTTGGTTTTGAATCGTGGCTCACTAGCTACGTGTCTCCCATAAGCAATCCAAGCCTTCATTTTTCCATCTATAAAATGGGGATAACATCTACCATTAATGGTTGCGGTAAAGATTGAAGGAGAATGTGTACATTTGGAAAGCGCTAAGCATACCGTGCAGCAGTAGTAAACAGTCCAGTGGGATTATTTCTACTCTTACTACTTTTAGGCTTGTCTTACTCCTTCTCTTTGTACAATATTTCTGCTTTTATTGTGTCACCTACAATTCTGTTGGAAACATGGATTTCTCAAAACACATCCAGAGCCTCAGTGTTTTGGCTTACCTCGCAATAATAGCACACACAGCAGTATGGTGAAATCAGGCACCTTCTTGCTGCTGCCGGAAAACCTGAGAATTGGAGATGACCCCCTCTTCCCCCACGTTGGGCTCTGGCCCCACTCGCCACTCGGCAAAGAGGCGGGGCACTGTTAAGATAGCAGGTGACATTCCGATTCTGAAGACAAGATCGCCCACTCGGGGGTGTGAGGAACTGCACTACTAAACTCTTCAAGAAGTATTCCAGTTGAAGTTAAAGTGCCCCTAGGACAGAAAGGCAGACACTTTTGAAAAAGGAAGTGCCAGCAGTTCCAGGGTCCTTTGGCTTCCCCAGCTGTTTACTGAAGACTTGTAAATGCGACAGTCTGCAGAAGTGACAAGTGGCAGAAATTGTGATGTGGCCTTCTGTGAATCCCCGAGGTCAGCGAATGGTAGGAAAAGGTCTCCAAAGGGTCAGTGAATTGTTATGACATTCCTAATGATCAGGTTTTGTGGGCTGAGTTTCTTATTGGGGACTCTCTGTCTAATTAACATATCTCTGCTATGAACATGCTCACAGGTTTCTTCTAATTCACGAAAGAGTAGAAAAACATACCAAGAGCTCAGTTTTAATTGAAAATATAATAATGAGATTGGGGAATCTTACTCTTAATTATAGAGCCAGATTTCTCTTGATATCTAATTCATTTTCAGATGATATTGTGCCCTGCCAGAATTAACAAAATTTCTGGGGATCTGCTACAATTTTTAAGGAACTCTGTGACTTCACCTGAAGCCAGAAATGTAGATACAACCCTCATTGTTCCCGTTTTCTTGGATCCTTTGTCTGAATTGTTGGGGAATGGAGTGCTTATGTTTGTCATGCAGATTAATAGAATGCTATTTTATCTGAAATAGCTGGCATTCACTTTTGAAGTTGCTTAAGTAGTATATTCGAGGAATTGATAGTCGCCAGACACAGCATCATCCTTTGATTTGGACAAAGGGGTCCCTGTGCTAGTCCCCATACTTGAACTTGAAAGTGCATAGGAGTTGCCTAGAGATTTTGATTGAATAGGTCCAGGATGGGGTCTGGGATGCTCCGTTTCTAGCAGGCTCCCAGGCAGAGCCCACATTCCTGTTCACGGAGCACACTTTGAGGTGCACACGTCTGAATGGTTCCACTCTGGTCCTTCTCCATCTTCTTCCTTTCCTGTGGGACAGAAATCCACAGGTCCAACTGGGTATGCCTACCAACAGCCTGTGTCTGCTTTTTCTAGACCTTGCTGTAGGTACTTGGGGGTCCTAGAATTCCCTGCCCAAATGGCCTAGTGTCTTCTTCTAAGGTCTTTTCCTTAGGTCCATTCACCTAAAAATAGATACAAGGGTGGTTAAGGAATAGCTGTCATTAACCTTGTTCAAGCCCTCTGTGGTATATTGATAGAACTGTGGTGGAAAGAAGGGAGCGAATCAGGTTTGGGTAGCTTTCCTGGCACTGTTCCATTCTAGCACAGAACCATGAGAAGTTCACAAATTCAACCTGGATTCTAAGCCCCGGTTCTTTGAGGAACTTAAAAGGCGATGGCCATTGTCGGTAGGACTGGTGGCATCTTGTGGGCAGAAGTTTCCTGTCCTGAGTTGGGAGGAGGGGCGAGCAGACACCTCCTAGCGTATGATATATGGACTCTCGCCTTGCCCTTTCTCTGTTAGGGTAGATCTAACTGGAAGATGCCTGATGACCTCAACAGAGTGAGATCTTTTGTCCTGTCATCATTTGATATTTTACATACATTTATTTTTCTTGATACACCTTAGAAATATTCAAATTTGCTAGAGTGCCATATGGTATATAGTTCTATACTTTTAGTTTGTTTTATGGGCCATTCTGCCATCTTTAGATTGGTTTATCAGCTGAAAATTTCTTTTAAAAATATGATTTTTAAAAAATTATAAAAGAATATAAAATGAAAAAAAAATACCCTGTGAGGAAGAAAATAAGATGAAATGCTTTTACATTTCATAGTTTTGGTAGATTTCAGTAGAAGGTGGTTCTTAGCGATTAGATTACTGAGGACCAAAGTTCCCAGCTGGATGCAGATTTTAGGGTTGATACTGAGTGAACGGAGTAAAGGGTCTTCTGCTGAACCCAGCCTCTTGCTCTGCTTCACGTGTTCATCTACACTTTGGAAACCCCCTTCTGTATGCAGTGAATGTCTGTGTTCTAGGGCCCCCATGCCCAGCATAGCAGCCATCTTAGCAGAGCTCCAGGCACTTGAGTTCTGAGAGGTAAGATTGGGGTCTCCCTAGGCATTTCCAGCTCCTCATTGCTTCTGTGGTGCCTCTGTCTGACGTCCTGGACACCCCACCCTTTCTGCCAAGGTAGAGAGGACCTGCTGGATTCTTTGGGTTTTGCTGAACTTAACCTACTGTCTGTCTAAATTCTCTGTGTCTGCCAGGCCTTTCCTGGCTAGCCAGAGTCTAGGCTTCTTGCCACCTATATATTGGCATGAAAAATGAGAGTTTAAAAGAATGATTTTAAACCTTTATTGTATTGCCAAACAGAAAGGGACGAAAACCATTGAAACAATTTCTAACTGACCTCTCAGCTAACTTACTTGGTTGGTTTCTCCTCTTTATACCTCTAGGGGCATTTTTGCTTTGGCATCTATGAGGAGTTTCTATTTTTATCTCTCTTTTTTTCCCTTCTTTTAGTATCTTTGCTTTTTTACTTAAAAAATTGAAGTGAAATTACATAATGTAAAATCAACAATTCATTGGCATGAAGTACATTTGCCTATTCTGAACATTTCATATAAATTGAATCATTTATGATCTTTTGTGTCTGGCTTCTGTCACATAACATGTCTTTGTTGTTTATCCAAATTTAGCATGTATCAGTACTTCATTCCTTTTTATGGCTAAATAATATTCCATTGTGTATATACCACATTTTGTTTATCTCTTTTTCTGTTGATGGATATTTGGGTTGTTTCCACCTTTTGGTTTTGTGAGTAGCACTGCTATGAATGTATGTGTCCAAGTATTTGTTTGAGTACACGTTCTCAGTTCTTTTGTGTAGATGCCCCGGAGTGGAGTTGCTGGGTCATATGGTAATTCTGTGTCTCACTTGTTGAGGAACTTTTTCACAGCAGCTGCCACATTTTAGAATACATGAGTGTCCCAGTTTTCCCACATCCTTGCCAGCACTTGTTATTTTCCATTTTTATTGTAGCCATCCTGGTAGGTGTTGAAACAGTATCTCATTGTGGTTTTGATTTGCATTTCCCTAATGACAAGTGATGTTGAACATCTTTGTGAGAAGTTTCTTGATGAGTCAGTACATGATGGATGCTATGATGTCAGTGACTAAGATATACTTTGTCATGGAATATTGGAATGAAACAGCATGTCTTACGTTGTCCTAGTTTTCTGTATGTGCTATGAACCTCCTGCTCAGTGTCAGTTATGTGAACTCTCACTGTTACGCCATCAGTAATAGTAGGGAGCACCCATTTTAGTCTAGTGGGAAGAAAAAACCTATTAGTCATTTCTAAGTTCTAATCCTGAGAGGCAAATAGTACTACAGTTGATGAGATGAGAATTTTTAAAATTTATTTCCTAAGGATCGGTGGTTTTAAAGTTAGTTTTTAAGGTACTGAGGAGGGTACCAGTGAGGTTTAAGTTTTAGTTTTATTTTTGGAAAATGATTGATTTTTATTTTAAGTTTGAGTAGTGGCAGTTACATTCAGAATCAAATAACATTTCTTCTTTCTATAAAATATGCTTCCTCCTTCATTGTTTCATAGTGATATGTCTTCTCAATCTAGAGCTACACTAGGAAGCAGATAAAATGAGTCTTAACACCCGAATGTGTAAGATTTTCTCACTTTGGTTCTACAATGTTTAGCTAAAAGAATAAGAGAGAAGAGAGTCCAGCCCAGCCTTAGCAACGTGTTACCTTGATTATCGTCGTTACTGTCGATGTATGTATTTACTTTTGTAATTTGCTCTCCTTTTGACTTCACTCATTAGCTGCAAATCCATATAAAATAGCCTGCATTTCCATTTGCCATTTGCGTGTGTCGACATTAAGATGCTCCTTGGTTCAAAGGCAGGCAAAAGTAACCCGTGGCGTTAGGATTCGTAAAGAGGTTTTGGTGGAGGAGATGGCTGGAATTAGGCCTGAGGGGCTCCTGCGGGGCTGACACGTTCCCTTCCTGCTCCGGGTTACCTGGGTGGACACTGTGCAAATTCAGGGAACTGTACCTTTACGATTTATCCTCTTTCCGTATTTTTGTTATACTTTTGTACATGTTTTACTGAATAAGAGGAAAGAAAAAAACCCTGCTTCTTCCTCAGTACCCTGTGTGTTCTTGATTTTAATATAAAGGCTGCCTGATTTTGAGTAAATGGAAAAATCTTTAGTCGTGATGCGGGGAGAAGGAAGGAAAGGGATTGATTTTTTATTGGATATTTCCCATGGAGTCAAGCTTTATGTTACAGAATGCATTATCTCATTTGAGCTAAACAGCAAACCTGTGAAATGTTATTCCTATCTTGCAGATGGAGAAACTGAAGCCCAGGAAATTTAAAAAATGTAGGGAGGCTCATATTGCTCTAAGTAATGAAGTCAGGAGCTGGCCTGAGAGCTGTCCAGTTTCAAAGTTCTCTACAGGACAGGGAGTCTTTTTCACCTAGTCAATATTCGATTACTATTTATTTAATGGAAGGAAAGTGCTGCACTGCTACTCCAGGGGATCTGGCTTGTGCTGGTTTGGTGCAGCATATGAGTTTGCAGATGGGCCCCTAGAAGTAGAATTGACAGGACTCCCACCCACTGGGTTCCTCCTTCCTCTCAGCACTGAGCTGGCCTGCGGTTGGACAAGGCTGAGGAATCTTAAGAGCTACTGACAGATTGACGGCCTGTTAGCCGAGAGTACCTCTCCTGCGAGGGTTGCGCCAGGGCTGTTCTCATTTAGAGCCTGGTGTCTGAATGCCTCATCTGCCTGAAAACTGGCAGGAGTAATGGACTGTTGGGGAGGCTGGATTGAACAGGATCCTAGTGAGCTGTCAAATGTGATTGTTGAAATGGTTTCAATATGAACTTATCAGACTGTTTAGGAACAGAGAACAAGCACAGTACATTTTATTTATGGCATTCACACTCTTGTAGCTAGAAACAAAATACAGCATGTCCCTGGCTCAGATTTAAATTAGAATATTCCGGTGTGTACAGATTAACTGAACAATAGATTTACAAGACAAGTAAAAGCCCCAAATTCAAATTCTCAAATATAGGGGTTGGGTGGTGGGGTGGGAGAGAAAGAGAAGGAGAGGGAGAGGGGGAGAGAAAGAAGAAGCAATCAAGAGATATATACAGATATTGGATATATATATTTATATAATACTTATTAATATTATAATATTACAGTGCAATTTGAAAATGTTTCAATCGTCAAAAGAACCAAATGAACTGGTTTTTCTTTACCAACTGTAGGAATGGGAAAGGCATTCTACTGTTATCTATTCAATTGTGAACTATTTTAGCAAAACTGGTATAAACAACTACTGAATTACATTGTTTTCTTGGGGCTTAAAAACCTGTTTGGATAGATCCTTTAGATCCTCCGAAGTCATTTTAGCAACTCTGAAAGGACTACAGGTTGTTCAGTTAAATAGATGTGTCCTTTTGCCAGGTCACTAAAATTGTACCCTGTTCGACTGCTCACTGCCACACAGTGCGACCGGTGATGGTGTAGCAGACAGAGTGCATGTTTGCACGCAGAGGGTAGCTCTCTCTCACTGTGGAGAGAAAGGTTGGCAGGGCCGAGATGTGAAGGAACCCTCTGTGACCCCTCCTCCTCCCCGGCAGCCCTGTTGGGTGAGGCACACTGAGGTGTGTCCTCAACGCCTGAGAACCCGCGGAATCTGGAGTCAGTTCCAGCTCCGAATCCCACTCCATCTTTCACCAGCAGTGTGGTTTTTAATCTTCCTCGGTTTTTCTTTCCCATCGTCTGTAAGAGAGTGGCAAGACTTATATTGAAGGAATATTGTCAGAATTAAATTAGATAATATTTATAATGCCTTATCAATAAATGTCAATTCTGTCACTCTCCTTCCCCTACCCCCAGTAATTTGAATGGATGAAATAATACTGGTGAAAGTCTGTTGAACTCGTATTTAAAATCTAGTCTGATAAGTAACCTTAAAGAAAATATATATTAAAATAATTCTAATTGGGGGCTGTTAGGTTTGAAAGTGTATTAGTTATTACAAAATGACTTAATGTTATTATGTTACTTGAACTACATTGCATATACAGATTTTTTCCTATTTGTGTATTATTTATATAAAATATATAAAATAAATAATACAGAAATAGAATATAGAATATGTGTATATAATACTTTTGGGGAGCCAGTTCAAATGTTTTTTGGAAAATGGAAGGCATTGAAAAAATTTGAAGTACATAGAATTTTATACATTTTTTTAGCTTTCATGCTTAAATACGTATTAATAAAACTGACTCTAATCATTCTTCATGTTAACAGAAAAGCATTATTATTCAGGTACAAAATTATAAAAGTAATTAAGTATTTGCTCTGTAAAAATTAATGGACCTATGTTTATGGGGCTTGATAATTGAGACTGTTCTGTAGCAAATCTAATGACTTACTGTTTCTCAGTAAACACTAAATGGGTATACCAGCTCTCTCCAACCAACATAGAAATATCCAAGCTCCAGGGATGTGGAGGGCCTCTTGGTAAAAAGCACATGTGCATTTGTAACCTTAAAGTTGGAAGAAAGCCTTTGTAAACTGCCCTGGGCAATTGGGCTATTATAACAAGATGCCCGAGATAAGCAATAGAAATTAATTTTTCACAGTTCTGGAGGCTGGAAGACCAAATCAAGATTTGGTGTCTTGTGAGACCTTAATTCCTGCTTCATTGATATCCATCTTCTCGTTGTGTCCTCACGGGGCAGAAGGGGCCAGGGAGCTCTCTGGGGTCTCTCTAAAAGGGCACTGATCCCATTCATGAGGGCTCCACCCTCATGAGGTAATCACTTCCCAAGGGCCCACCTTCAAATACTACCATACAGGGAATTAGGTTTCAATTAATGACTTTTGTTTTCAAAAATTATTTTTAACATTTTATTTTTTCATTTTTTAAATGTTCTGTTGTTTATGCTGTTACAGTTATCCCAATTTTCTCCCTTCTCCCCACTCCACGCAGCCCGCCCCCACTGCTGTAGACAGTCCCCACACTGGTGTCCATGTCCACGGGTCCTTCATATATGTTTTTTGACTAATTCCTTCACCTTCTTTCAACCAGTCTCCACCTCCCCCTCCCCTCTTACAGCCGTCAGGCTGTTCCATGAGTCCATGCCTCTATTTCTGTTTTGCTCATTAATGTCTTTACTGTTATTCGAAAATAGAGCCGTTTCATTTACAATACTCCCCATGGACAAGAATCATGATTCATATACTCTCAGTATATTTCTCACCTATGGTTTCCTAGGAATTTTTATTTCGTTTTGGGTTGATAATGAGACCTCCATGGGCTACCCAATCTTCTTAATTTTTTTAATAATTATGTGAGACTCATGATTAATTTTATCATTTTATCTAAGAACATGGGCCAAAACATTGTAGAGATGCTAATATCTAATAGCTAGAGACATCATTGTTTATCCATTAATTAGTTTATGTATTTATCTCTTCCTTTAGCAGATGTTTGTTGAATGCACTCTGTTGCTCATCACTGTGCTTAAGCGCTAGGGACCCAGTGCTGATGGGGCAGGTCTGGCTGCCGCCC
Source organism: Micronycteris hirsuta (assembly GCA_004026765.1). Taxonomy (NCBI): domain Eukaryota; kingdom Metazoa; phylum Chordata; class Mammalia; order Chiroptera; family Phyllostomidae; genus Micronycteris; species Micronycteris hirsuta. The sequence continues at coordinate 141,461 of PVJI01001789.1, read as the reverse complement.
TGTGGAGCTGACCAGACAGCCGGAAGGTGGACAACGAGGAATCACAAGACTAAAGTTGTAATATTTGTGCTAAACAAGAGGAAGCAATCTAATCAGGAAAGTTGAGGAAAGCTATCTGACAGTTGAGCAGAGATATGAAGGAAGAATAAAGATAAAGTAATCTTGCCTATTAACTCAAAAGTTCTGGCCTCCATTTTTGTCCATTTGAGTCTGTACCATTTCCGCAGCAGTTACGGGCATGCCTCCCCCAATGCGCTCCCTTGTGTAGTGTGGGGCAGCCTAGCTGTCGTACACTCTGAGTTTTCCACCAACTAGTCTTTGTGAAAAACACAAGAGATGGAGAAACAGAGTTTCCTGGGCTTCATTTAGTTCTACCCTAATTAGATTTAGACAGTAGCCACATGGAGCAGTCCCATCTGTGTCTGCTAGCTTTGTGATTCTAAAAACAAATGGGGCTGATACCAGAATAAGTTAGCTCCTATAGGGATGGGGGGAAAAGGGGGGGAAAAAAGGAAAGAAAGAAAAAAAAGAAAATAAAGAAAATTAATTAATTCTATCCACACAGTCATTATCGTGACCTTCAGTTTGATTCTTGTTGTGATGACAACCACATTTGCAGCTTGTACAGCTATGATCCTAATTAGAATGGAAACAGCACTTTCGATACATCTCCTCTTTCAGAAGGTTTATTTAATTTCATTTTACAATCTCAGTCTGAACACCTATAGATGGGCTGGGAGTTGCGTGGGTTTGATCGGATGATAGAGAGGGGCATCTTCTTGGCTCTCCATCATCACTTTGGGAAAAATTAACTTTCACTGAATAAGCCATGCATAAAACCATGCTTCTCAAACCATGTGTGGAGGAGGACCAGTTTTTTCCTTTTGACATTTTAAGCCCCTGTAAACGAAGTGTGGATCTCCTGTCCCTGCCTAGGTTTACCACATGTGTTTGACAGCACTGGACCTGGTCTATACCCCGTTCCATGAGAATGGAATCTACAGATCACAGCAATGTCAAATCACTAGGTGAGCTTCTAAACACTATAAATTTCTGCGCCTGCCTCTTTGAAGGTCAAGCAAGAAATAGTTTGTGGTTCAGCACTAGTAGTCCTAATGTTAAAGGCTTCTGTCTCCTTGAGATAGAAAGGAGGTGGGGCACATCCAGAGTTGAGAATACTTTCTAACCTCTAAACTCTTGTGAGCTAAACTCTGTTTCATCACCTTCTGTCTCCTTGTCCCTTGTCTCCTGGAAAACCTAAACTTCAAGCTCAGGACTATGCACGGCTTTTCAGGGGCAGTACTGCCTGTATGATCCACACAATCCAACGTGTCTTTTAATATAAAGAGAGTTCGGGAGAAGTTCTGAGTCTCGTGGGTGATACTTCACCCCGAGTCCTAAGTTTTGGTAGCTTTTATATGTTTAGGAAGAAATGCAAACATTCTTTGGTGACACTCTTTAAGGTTATGATGGCCAAGCTAGCAGATTCACTCTAGACTTTGCTTCCAGAATCTCTTTAGAAAGCAATGGAAAATGGCAGAATGGAGTTAACTTTGGATACAATGTTCTGAGTAGTTGCAGTACCTAATTTTCTGTTTAGAACTGTGCAGAACTTAAGCCAAATGAGTGTTCTTGACTACCAGGCATTTAGAATCTAAAATAATGTGGATAGCTCAAATTACATGTTGTACTGAATAAGGACTGGGCCCGAGTAGAAGAGAACAAAGGGGGAATAAATGGTGATGGAAGGAGACTTGACTTGGGGTGGTGAGCACACAGTATGATATACATGATGTATTATAGAACTGTACACCTGAAACCTATATAATTTTATTAACCCATGTCACCCCAATAAATTCCATAAAAATGTTGAGTACATTTTAAAATATATTTGATAACTGGAGTTCAATATATAAAAATTGTTTCCTTTATAAACCTCTCTGATTTATTTTCAAGTTTATTGAGGTATGCATAATATATTATATCTTTTTAAAGAGAGAATTAAAGGTGTTTTGCAGCTATATTTCCCCAAACAAGATATGGAGAGCATGTTTATCACCCCCAAAAGATTTCCTCAAGTTCCTTTGTGATTCATTCTTCCCTCAGCCCATGATCCCATGCAACCACTGATCTGGATTTTGTCACTGGAGACTAGTTTACATTTTCTAGAATCTTAGATTAAATGGTATCTTGCAGTATGTACTCTTTAGCGTCTGGCTTCTTTCACTAGCCTAATTATCTTAAGATTCATCCATGTTGTGTACATCAGTCCTTCATTCCTTTACAATGCTGAGTCGTGTTTCATTCTATGGGTGTAGCCTATTTTGTTTATCCACTTCCCAGTTGGATTGTTACCAGTTATTAACTATTGTGGATAAAACAGCCATGCACATTTGTGTACAATTCTCAGCATGGATATGCTTGCATTGCTCTTGGACGAATAGCTAGGAGTAAAATGTCTGGGTCATAAATGTTTAACGTTTTCAGAAATTAGCATGAGGCATTTTTGCTAAGTTCAATCAACAAACAATACATACACATTTATATGTTGGAAAGTTTAATTTTTCTACATAAATGGTAGAACCATGTTGTGGGGGAATGTGAGTATTTTTGTAAAAATGGATGCTGAAATGGGCTCTTAAAAATATACTCTCAGAGTAGGGAAAATATCTGAGATGTGAAAGGAGTGAATTCTAATTGTATAGTATCAAACCACTCACAGGACCTAGGGTGTGAACTCCACCATTTCCTGGCTGTGGGATGTAGGTCAGTTGCTCAGCCTGTCTGAGGCCTCCATTTGCTTATCTGTGAAATGGGGATGACATTTTAGAAGGGTGCTGTAAGAATTAAATGAGAAATGTCATCTAATGACTTAGCACAATGCCTAGGCATAGCAAGTCTGCAGACATTAAGTTGTCGTCATCTTTGTTGTTTTATTTTATTTTTTAATTACTTTATTGTTGTTCAATTACAGTTGTCTGCATTTTCCCCCCACCACTCCCCCACCCCAGCCAAACCCACTTCCTTCCCTTGCTTCCACTCTCCTCCTTGGTTTTGTCCATGTGTCCTTTATAGTGGTTCCTGAAAACCCTTCCCCCCACTGTCCCCTCCCCCTCCCCTCTGGCTGTTGTTAGATTGTTCTTAATTTCAGTGTCTGTGATTATATTTTGTTTGCTTTTTTTCTTTTGTTGATTATGTTCCAGTGAAAGGTGAGATCATATGGTATTTGTCCCTCACCGCCTGGTTTACTTCACTTAGCATAATGCCCTCCAGTTCCATCCATGCTGTCGCAAAGGGTATAAGCTCCTTCTTTCTCTCTGCTGTGTAGAATTCCATTGTGTAAATGTACCATAGTTTTTTTGATCCACTCATTTGCTGATGGGCACTTAGGTTGCTTCCAGCACTTGGCTGTTGTAAATTGTGCTGCTGTGAACATTGGGGTGCGTAGGTTCTTTTGGATTGGTGTTTCAGGGCTCTTAGGGTATAATCCCATCTTTGTTGTTTTTGAAGAGGAGTCTTAAGCAAAGCCTCTGAGAAGTGCCGAAGCTGCATTGGAGACAAAAAAAAAAATTGAATGCTGCTCAATATGTTTTGTTTGTGATTATAAGTATTCTGTGACTACTCTGGCTAAGCAACACACCAAAGTCACTGCCTTGTGGAGCCATGTTGCTCCAGATAATCTGAAAAGATTCAAGAGATGCTTTGTGAATTATCCAAGTGAAGCCCAGCTGTTAGTGCTTAGTTCAGGAAAAAGCACAGACAGCTTGGCAGTTGTGTCTGCAGCTTGTTTCTGATAGAGAACCGAGGCTTCTTACAGCTGGCTAGGGCCTTGAGCATGTTTTTAGGAATGGGGAGATAGCCTCTTTCTGATAGATGCAACACTAAATTATATCAATTAAAAATGTTTCTAACTGTGTTAAATGTTAACAGGACATTTGACTAGGGCACAGAGGATGGTCGCATTTGCAAAGCACAAGACAAAATGGGAGATTACCCAAAGCTGGAAGTTACCCTGTATTAGGCGGGTTTGAAGCTACAGATGGCCATAGCGACCATGTTCTGTGATGTTCCGATGTAGGATAAAATCTTGTCTCTACCTGTTTGACCAGAAGAGGCTTTACAAAGAACAGAGAGAAATTTCTTATCCAGCCACATCACGACCACACAGAAAGATGTTATAAATCATTTAAAAATGGATATGAATTAGTAGTTCAGCTTTGTACTTTGATAGTCTACATTATCTAATTTAAACCAGCCTCCAAACTTGGTCTTTATTCCTAACATATTATAGTATAAGATACATGTTCTGGTGTAACAAAGTATGGTGTATGGACACTATATATAATCTAGTCAAATGCATAGGTAACGAGTTCAGAGACCTCCAAGGCCTTCCAGGGACTTGCTCCAGAATTGCAGGTGCTCGGTGCCCATCATTCTCGAATGAGCTCTGCGTCAGATATACTGCCTTTTTCAATCTCAAAAATAAACTGCTTTCTCGAGCGCACAGAACTCTCTGAGCTGTTCTATTTCTGGCACTGCCAGCAGGTGGAAGTTGATTTGTGGTGAGTGTGACTGCGGCTGTGATCGGGAGATGTGTGACCAGTATCGTTTGCTTATATCAGGGTGACAGCAAGAGAGAATTTGAAATAAATCCACCATGTGTGCTGCCGCTAATTATTTGCTTTGTTCAGTGCAGCTCAGCACTAATTCTCACAATATCCGACATTTATAATCTGGCACCATGAAAATGACTGGGGAGAAGTCTAAAAAGCATCTCATAGCTGGAAACTCAGGCTTATTGGAGAAATTATTAGGTCTCAGATTATTAGGTTTTGCCAAGGTGAAAGGCCTGGCGGCAGAAGCCATGTTCCTAAATAAGTATTCGGTGTGTGACTCTTCCTGAAGGGCTTAGGCTGCACATAAAGCCAACCTGGTTGGTTTCAAGGGTGAAAAATACAGTCCCAAAGATGTAAAAAAAAATTAGGTGTCTTTAACATTAAACAAACTGGTTGGTGAAATTTCCCTCAAATCAGCCAGGTGTTTGGGTATGATATGTGTATAAATAGACAATGGCGTTGAGACAGGCCTTGATGATGCAAGTCCTTGCAAGGAAGAGTGCGCACGCCTCTTCTGTGCCAGTCTTGAATGCAGACAGACAGATTTTCCCATCTGTTACCCTCCCCCATCACCCCACCCTGGCCACAAAGGCCCCAGCTGAACACCTCTGGCACACAGGAGTCTGATGTAGCATCTTTGCACTGGCTGCTCCCTGTATTCTTTTTCCATTATCTGCTGACTCTCACCTCCTTCAAGGCTTTTCTCACATGTTACCCTCTCCCGGAGAGATCCACTCCTACCATCTTGTTTAAATGGCAGCCTATATACCTTTCCCAGATCCCCCCAGCTGATTCCCCTTACCCTGCTTGAATTCTCCATTTCTTCCATAGCGCTTACCAACTTCCAGCATGCTGTGGAATGTACTTATTTATTACTTTTTTATTATGTTTCCCACTTATTGCTGGCCTTTCCTCTCCAGGCCCCTCCCTGAGGGCAGAGTTCTTTACTGTTTTGTTCACTGATGGATCCAAGGGGCACGTAACAGACACTCCATGAATATTTGCTAAGTGAATGCATTTATGGTGTGAGCACTGATAAAAATAGATACTGCATGGTAAGGTTGCCAAACACAGAGGCTGTCTGATGTAATCCAAGACATCCACATGCAGGGTCCTTCCTGCCTCTGTCTCTTTGCTAGGTGCATGATTTTGGGCAAACGATTGGACTTTCTGGACCATCATTACTTCCTCCTAATTCCTGAGGATGCTTGTGAGGGACAAAGAAGTCACAACTATGAAAGCACTGTTTAAACATCCTGTATTAACTTTCATCCTTCTGTTATTGATTTTAATATTTCCAAGAGCCAAGATTATGTTTTCACCTAATTCTTAACCTCCATACTTCATAATGCATTAGATGACTTGAACTAGCACTTATCAACTGCTAGCTAAAAAGGACACTGTGCTTCGTGCTTCCCTCAGGTCCCCTCAGTTGCTCCTCCTGACCACAGTGTGAAGTAACTGCTATTACCTCACTCTGTGATAAGAATGTGCGACCCAGGGGGTCACACACAATGTGTAGGAGAGCTGGAATTTGACCCTCAGCCTGTGTCATTCGAAGATTCTTCATGCTAGTTCCTCTAAGTGAGAATACATGACCTTTCTTTTCTAGTCACGGAAAATTGGTCTCATTAGCTTGCCACCACTTATGTCCTACCCCTCTGTCACAGTGATTCCCAGGGGCACGTACCAGCCTCATTGGGGGAAGTCTTTTCCAGGTGCGTGTACCTGCATCCCAGGGGACTGGACTCATTGCCATCGCTGTTACCAAGGGGACTGTCAGATCCCACAGTTTAGGTTAAAGATAATTTGAGAGCTATTGCACTTAGATTTGAAAACTACGCTTTAAATCTCCCATGTCAGGTTTTCCCTTCTCTAAGCCCCCTCACCCCAGTCAAGAGCCCAGGCGCAGCCTGTGAGGGCCTCTATTTTTCAGTCTGTTTCACAGGTTTAATTTAATTCAAGACTATAAACTATGACTTAGAAAGAACATCCCATGTCCCTTTAACTCATGATTAATAACCAGTATAAGGTAATTAATCTTCCTTCCTTCCTCGGTTACTTTTCTTTGGGTTGTGGTTCACCCTGGGTGGCCAGAGCCAACTCTTGTGTAACCTGGGAGGGAGGATGGAGAAGAAGGGGGTCACTGCTACTCCGGGAATACTTTTGGGACCACTGCTGCCCAAGGAGATTTCTCCCTTCTCCACATGCTTATCCTTGCTGTTTCTCTCTCTCTGTATGTGTGTGTAATATAGTATATATTACATATATAACATTTATATATTGCCTTGCACTGTGTGTGTATGTATGTACAAATAGATTTCCACTTCTTGAAGGCAGAGATGGTGTACCTCCCATCGATCTCACAGCATCTAGCACCCAAATTACATCATCTATTTCCTGTTACTTCCTGCTGCAGAGTGAAGATTGGCCAAGGAATAGTTCAACAACTCTTTGAACTGGTCCTAGTTACTTCCCCAAAACTAAAGCAGCATCTTTCTTCATCTCTCCAAGCAGACATCCAGCTGCCATGCAGAGACAAGCTGAAGGCCAGCCCCGATTAAGAGCTGCTCTTTGCAGACATCTGAGTGGTGGTACGGTGGGAAGACACTGGAATGACTTAGTTGTTTCTGAAAGCAAAAAGGTTTTTAGAGAAGAATAAAGGCCAAGCTGCCTTTTTCAGAAGCACTCAGGACCAGATGACAGGCACATGAGGGCCAGCTGAATGGCTGTTCCTCAACATTGAAAGCATTTGCAGTGTGATTGTTCAGCTGGTGGATCGAGTGTCAGAAAATCTCTTGGGCTTCATTGCCCAAGAGTGAGACCTCAGCAGTTCCTTTTGCTGTTTAAATGTTTGTGTTCACTTTAGTTATCATCTGATCATATGCCATCTGGTAATGGGATTGTAGTGGCTTTGCACAACAATGCAGTCCTCAGAGGGCTGAGAAAACATGACAGAAATGGTGAGTGGCAGGGTCCTTAGATGTCTCATTTAATGCTGAGTGATTGAGTGCATCCATGTGGAGGAGTTTTTTCAAGTCAGCATCAGAGCAGAGCAATTGCAGGAAAACATCAGAGCCTTCCTCGAAGGAGATGGGCTGGGTGGGCAAAGGCAGTGACTGCAGACAAGCTCAGAAATCTCAAGGCAGAGGACTTGCATTGTTTCTTGTGTTGGGGAACCACACTGTCGCTTCACATGGAATCTTCTAAAATGCCCCCTTGGCACTTCTGGCTTAATGTATTGTACAGAGCTCATTCAGTCCCTTTGTTCTGTGTAAGAATATATGATTCTTCTTTATTTAGTGTGAAGTGGAAATGAGAAAAGAAAAGAATCACAGAACTCAAGGTCCCTCTATGGAGAGAAAATGAGACAGTTTGGCCAGGAGCTCTTTTTCAGAAGCAGTGGAGATTTTAGTAGTTTCTCATTTTTCCTGACTTCACGGTTTGGGTCCATGTACACGAGCTTCAGATATGTGAGGCTTTTTATGGGATGACAGTGCTACATGGCCATTGACTTTCTGAGTGAAAGGCTGTTGCTGTCAATCAGTCATTCAGTTTACTCAGTTCACTTTGAATATAATGAACTTCAAGTAGAGAATATGACCCATCTTTGAATTAGCATTTGGTGTCTTAACCACAGAAGAAATGTTATGTGCAGGAAGGTTGTAATGAAACCATGCATTTAAGATCCTAATGCAAAACAGCCTTTGAATTTGATAAGCAAACATAATTAGGACAGAAGTTGTCAGCTGTACAGTCTTTACCAAATTCCTGTGTATCGGGGCCAGATTGGTTATGCCAGTTGTTGTGGCGTTAGAATCTTTGTTACTGTTGTTGAACTTCTTTGTAGACTGGAAAATGTCACTTCATTTTAGGGGTGGGAGGTTGGATAGTATTTTCAGCTTTCCAAGGTGAAATGGTTTGGATAGAATGTCATGGCCTTTCTAGGGTAGACATGTACAGTTCAGTGCATACTGCGGATGAGAGTTTCCTTTGTGTTCTTTCGGCTATGAGTATTTTGTGATTAACCTCTCATTAACATAGCTTAATGGGACAATTACATTATCTTGCTTTTGTACGCGTTTTCAGGAAAAGCAGTATGATGGGAAGAAGATTGATGAGAAGGTCACTATCTTTATATGGAATATTTCCCTCTAATTCTGTCTTTTTACTCCCTCCGAAACCTCTTTCATCACGTGCCTGCAGGCACACTTACATGGCATAATAAACCAACTCTAATTTACCCTTTAAATTCTCCCTCAAATATCACTTCTAGGGAACCTATGCCTAATTTCCAGGTTAGGTCCAAATCCGCACCATAGGCTCTCATCATTAGACACTATTTCTCTCTGTAGTTTTACTCCATTTTTAATTAAATAATTGACTCTGAGTTAATTATTTACCATCTGTTATCTCCATTAGAATGAACGTTCCGTGAGGGGAGGTTCATATTTGTGTTCTCTACTCCACAGTGATCCCTCTAAATAAGAAAGCATTTGGTGAGTGCCGAAGGAATGCGAGAACAGCGAGTGAATGGTTGAATCATTCCAGCTCTGCCAGGATTCAGCCCTGTGATAACGGGCCAGTCGCCCCAGTCTCTCTTGGCCGCAGTGTGTGCATCTGCACTTTGAAGGCCCTGGCCTAGATGGTTTCTGTATTGGTTTTCTGTGTGCCATAAAATAGTATTGCAGACCGGGTGGCTTTACAAAACAAAATGACGCCCTCACAGTTTTGTAGGCTGGAAGTCTGAAGTCGAGGCATTAGTAAAACCATGCTCATTCTGATGGTTGTAGGGGAAAATCCTTTCTTGCTGTTTCCTAACTTCTAATGGTTCCTGGCAGTTCCTGGCATTCCTCAGTTTGTACCTACTTCGCTTCAACTTCTGCCTGTTCTCACATGCCCTTCCTCCGTTGTGTCTGTGTTTCTCCTCTTCTCATAAGGACACCAGTCATATTGGACTTAGGGCCCACCCTACTCCCGTAGGACCTCCTCTTAACTAGTTACACCCATAAAGACATTTCCAAACTGTCACGTTCTGAGGTTCCTGGGGGACTTGGATTTTGGGGAGACACTGTTCAACCCAGTACAGTTTCTAAAGCCTCCTCTCAATTTCCTGATTCTGTGGCCTAAGTTCCATGATTCCCTTCTCTCACACTCACAGCCTGGCTGGCCTCCTGCTGGTCTAGAAACACTGCAGGTTCCTTCGAGGCCACACCTGGGTGTTCTTGTTGGCACGAGCAGGGCGTACGTCAGAGTCTGTTGGCTAGGAGAGAGATGTCCAGTCTGAATAGAGGTCTTCTCGATTCTTGGGACCCATGTCGATTTGCTCCTCAGATTTGTCTTTCATCGCTCTTGGCGCTCTCAGTACCACCGTGAGCCCATATGATAACCTTTGTATGAAGAAGTAAAAGGTACCCTCTATGGGATTTCAGCTCCCATCATTCATTTACTGGACCTCCTATGCTGAGGACGACCTGCCCAATGATAAACTAAGGCCCTGGCCTCTCCACATTCCTCACAGCACCGACCTGGTCTTCTGTTCAGTCGCCACGCCTTGCCCCTTTACACTCGGGTCATCCAGGTTTGCACTATGGTACAGGTACTACACCCTAGGCTACATGGTATACCTGGACCGCTGTGACTATATTCATTCTTGGAGTAGTTCCGGGCCCAGAATCTTTTATCCTAATTCAGGACTTTCCATTTGCCACCACGAGATCAAGCACTGACTAGAAAAGGGAAGGAAAAGGGGGCCTAATACTTTACACCCACAAAAACAGGCTATGAATAGTACAGCTCTTGAGCCTACCTGTGTTCCATATTTGATAGAGAAGCCAAATGTGCAGTTATTGAGGACTTGCTATGTGCCAGGCCCTGCATACAGATTGTGTGTTTCAGTTATACAGAAAGAAACAATGAATCTCCAAGGACAGAAAATGGATTATATCATGAGAAAATATACTTTGAGTCTTATACATAATTGTTACTTCTTCCTTCGAGGTTGGGAACAAAAGTCACAAAAATCATCAAAAGGGAAAACATCCAAGGGAGGAATAGAGTCTGCTGTGGAAGTGGTTTTGAAGTTCGTAGGCTGTCTTAAAGTCTGCGGCTTAGAGTCTGCATGGGCTCATCCTGTAAGAAGTGTGTATACTGTGTTCAGATAGTTGGGCATGTGGGACATCATGAGCCAGCAAAGGACCCGAAGTGGTTCACGGGCATCATCGCACTTGGTCCAAACTGTCACAGAGAACTGAAGACTCCCGAAGGACAGCCATCCTTCTGCTCTATCCCTATGCGAGAAGTCAGGGAGAGGGAGGGGTGAAGTTCCAACACGTGAGCAAGTGTTGGAAGAAGACAGAGTCAGGAGAAGTGGAGGCCAGGGCCCACCAGGTCCCCGCACTTCCCGATGGCTCATAAAGGAATGTGCAGTCATGCGCCACTGAGCGTGGGGGATATGTTCTGAGAAATGCACCCTTAGGCGATTGTGTCATTGTACAAACGTTAGAGAGTGTATTTACACAAACCCATGTGGTGCAGGGACTACGCACCCAGACTGCGTGGCATGCCACCGTTTTGTATGTGGTCTGTTGACCGGAACATCGTTATGTGGTGCGTGGCTGTAGCAGTGAGGAAGACTGTTTTTACACAGCAGTTTAAAGAACGTGAACCTCAGTGTCCCCAGAAATCGTATATCTAAACAGAAGCATCGAGAAAGGTTCATGTGTCTAATTTCTCTAGAGAATCACTGGGGGGAGTTGCAGCGGTCGTCAACCTTTTTAATTTTCTGCCCGTGACGCAGGTGAAAGAATAAATGCAAGCATCACCAAAAAGTATTCAGTTTGCCTGGGTTTCTAGCTCTTGCCTTGGTCTCCATGATGTGCATTGGCTACTTTGATCACATTCCTCTAATAATTATTAGTAATTCATTAAGTTTTTATTCACGAGGCAGCTGTCCGTTCTCCTACGCGCCAGGCATTGCGGCGGCTGCTGTGAAGGGCGTGGAGAACGCGGCCGCCCTCGCAGGGGTTCCGGCCCGACCAGTGGGTCTGAACGGGTCATCGGAGTGGTGGTTTCGCTCCTGGACTTAGGAAATTGCTCTGAGTGACACATGCAAAGGTTATAAGGGTTTTGTTGTACATTTACATTTTTTTTTCCATTTTCCCCATGATGTTTGTTTTACAGACAGGCTTTCTACAAGTGGAAGAAAAAAAATCTCAGTGCCTCTAGTAGTTCCTTCTCTCCTGTCACCCTTCTGACTTCTGCTGCCAAAAGTAATCATTTTTAATGAGAATTCTCAACCATAAAAATCTGACTTTTGAAAGCAGAGCTGGAAAGAGAGACCAATCTCTTGGCGTGTGTGTCAAAACAAACAAAAAAAATGTTAAGAGCAGATATGCCCAGTTTCCTATGAATACCTAGAATTTTATGAAAGTCATAGCAAACAAAAAATGAAATATGGGAGCAAGGTTTCTGGCCCATCCAAACCAAACTCACCAGATGAAAGAAATTTGCCTAAAATTGTTAGAAAATAATGATTATGTGGCAGCTCCTTCCTAGTTGGTGAGGTTGGCTGGACCAGAGATAGCAGGCCGAGAGTTCAGCAGGTTATTAACCAGGTGGACGGCCTTTGGCCTCCTTGCTGGCTTGGGCAGCTTTATGCTCTAGACCCTTTGGGAACGGGGTGCCTCTGAGACCCGTGAACCCGAGAGAGCACTGTGTGCTGCACAGCCCCTCTCTGCTCTCTGAGCCCTGCTCTGGGGTGAAGATGTTCATAGGCCACTGAATTCCATGCGCCTCTCACAGAGGCATGTCACATTTTTCTTGTCTGGGGGCTTTGTTTCTGTTTTCATCTGCTCTTTGATCTGAACTCCTTGAGACAGAGACCTCCTCCTCACTGGCCGTTCTCTGCCCAGGGCCAGGCCCAGTGCATCTGAGAAACCATACACTCTGGAGCCATCAATCAACAGTTGGCTTGCTCTCTTGTGATTCTCAGAACACGTTTCACGAACTTCTGCTTCAGCGCTCTTTGTATGCATGGACCTGGTATATATTTTAGGACTTCCCTCTTACGATGGGGTTTGAAAACATGGTTTTTCAAAGCCTGAGGATTCTACATGTGTGGGGAAGAAATGTGAGCAAAGGGTAAAATATCTGGGCACCTCTCTTTGCTTCCCTACATTCGCCCAATTGAGTAGCTCCACTTTTACCTGTTTCATATCTGGGAATTTCCTCTGGGGAAAAGGTTCTATTGTAAATACACGTGTACATGCCAATGCATCACTACTCCCAGGAACGTTTTCCTGATGGTAAGAAAATAGTTTCCCGATCAAGTTAATGGGTTGATAAGTCAGAGTTTGGTCTGAAAAACAGGATCCACTGTAGGAATCTTAAGCAGGAAGGGATTTCATTCAGGAAATTGTGTCCCGTAGAACTTTTGGACAGGCTGGTAGAAGAAAGGTCAGGGAGAACTGCTCCAGCTTTCCAAAGATTAGGAGGCTGCAGAAATCAAAAGGAACAGCCTTGGTTGTTTGTGACACCAAGGCAGGTGATTTGCAGGAGAAAGTCTAGAAGCTGAGGCAAATTTCATGTCTGTTCTTGCTCGTGGCTCCTTCCTAGGGGAGAACGATGGCTTCTCTCCTGCTTTCCAGATTGCTCACAGATGCCCTCAGTGGTAGGCTTTAAGCTGGTGCCCTGCAAGTAGGATCCTGGAGGAGTGGAGCATTTCCTGGGCTTCTTTGGGGTGTGGAATGCTTACGGTGGTCCAGATACCATCCTGAGGGTTTTCTATGTATGAAATAAATTAAAATTTGAAACCACCTTTTAAGGTGGATTGTTGTTATCCTCTCATTTTACAACTGAGGAGAGCAAAGCACAAAGATTGGCCAAAACTACCTGTGTAGAAGAGGCAAAGTTGGGATCAAGAGCCCAGGCAGTCTGGGGCCTGAGTCTGTGCTCTTGACCTCAACAGTGGTGGTTCTCCGTTGGGAGCTATGCTAAGGGACAAGGTTCGTTTTGGAGGTATTTTCGTTTGCTACAACTTTGGGGGTGGGCTTGCTACTGGAGTCTAGTGGGGAGAGACCAGGGATGCTGCTGAACATTCCACAATGCACTGGACAGCCCTCTACAACAAAAAATTAATTACCCAACCCAAAATGTCAGTAGTTGCGAGGTCAAAACCTCCACCATGCACTCTGCTGAGCAGGTTGGTAGAGGAAAACTTGGGTGCAGAAGAGATTTTTCATACTCTCTGGTGTCTTCCACTTGGCAGCCTCCTTTGTGTCCCATGCCCTGGGCCTAGGCAGCCAGACCCCTTTCCTTCACCATTCCCCCAGCTTTACAAGGGACAACGGGCTTCCTCTCCTTTGCAGTGAATTCAGGTGGACCTGGCTGAGGTCAGAGGACAGGAGGCCCCTCTTGAACCTGAGACCGCAAATTCCTTAGTATTCAGTGGTACCTGAAATGTTTTTCAGATGTAACACTTTGCCTCTTCCTTTGCTTCCGTGTTCCAACCAGAAATGTCAGTCCTCTGCCAAGTATAACACAGACCTTTAGGGAGCATTAGAACACACTATGGCTCCAACTATGGCCCTGGCAACCCAGCCAGCATCAGTGTGCAGCACCCCTCCCCACAATGCCCTGCACGAAGTTAGTCCCGTTTCTGTTCCATGCCGGAAAGCTCCATGGACGACTGCAGAACCCAGGGCCTGGGCCACGGGCTGCACCTTGCTGGCCAGCAAGGACACCACCCATCTTCCTGAGCAGCAGCTGGCGCCTGTCACACGTGTCCTGGTGGTGTCTCTGTTGGAAGTGAGGAGTGATTCGTGCCAGCTGGCTCGTCAGCTGTCACAATAAACAATGAGCATGAGCCACCTTGTGTCTGCGGCACAGCTGAGGGGCTGTCTTTGCGCACGGGCTGTGTGAGGGAGGTGGGCAGCCTCCTCATGCTCCATATGAGCAATTTCCATTCTGTTGTTTTCTCTCACACATGGCATTCTGGAACAGCTCTGGAAGGAGAGGGAGAAAGATTCGGAGTTTTAACTTAGATTCTGTGAGGTTACTCTTCCTATATTAATCCTCTTGTGAGTAACAAAGACATATCTTGTATATCACAGAATGCTAACCTAGCCCATCAGATGCTGCCGTGGAAAGAACACTGTGAATTATGACTCTGCTGGGTCAAGTGCATGACCATGATGGAGTCTCCTCACTTCTCATCACCATTTCCTCACCTGTAAAATGGAGATGTCGAAACATTATCACCTCTAAAGTTTCTTCCAACTCTAAGTTTCAGTGACTTTAGAGTTCAGTTCATAACATTTAGACCAGGGTCAGAAGCTTCTGGATCCCCAGCCTATGGCTCTTCTGACTGTTTCCCATAATTCACATCAGCAGACACAGAGCACGCACTCTAAGAATTGCTCGCAGTCTAGACGGAGAGGTGAACGTGGAGTCCCCTGGAGTGACCCCAGGCCATGTAAATCACCCTTTCCCCCTGTGTGAAAGAAGATGACAAGTTAAGGATAAAGGAGTACCTGAAGGTAGAGTAACCCATACAGAATCCTACAGTTCCCCACCCCCCCGCCACTTTTATCCAGGGAAGTGTAGTTGCAGGCAGCTAGGTTTTGAACATACATGGGGAACATTTTGAACAGAGAGCTCTATCCCTCCTGTTCACCGAGGAACAGGATGAGATCAGGGAAAGGCACTACCCATAGCAGTCAGAGTCAGTGTTCATGCTGGAGGCTGGTGGTAACTTCAGAGCCTGCCCGAAGTTCTAGACTGGTCCTCCAGCAGCAGTCCAGGACCGCTAAACAGATAATATTGTAGGGCCTGCTGGGAACCAGGCACCGTACTTTGTGCTGGGCCTAAGGAAGTGATCTTTGGGAATCTTGTAGGACACCTTTCTGGCCTGTGTATAAACTAGCTCAAGCCCGGCTGGTGTAGCTCAGTGGATTGAGGCTGGGAACCAGAGGGTCTCAGTTCGATTCCCAGTCGGGGCTCATGCCTGGGTTGCGGGCCAGGTCCCCACTGAGGGCCATGTGAGAGGCAACTATACATTGCTCTTTCTCCCTCCCTTCTCCTCTCTCTGAAAATAAATAAAATCTTAAAAAAAAAAAAAAAAAAACCTAGCTCAAAACCCCCCCTCTATCACTATGTCCTTTTATCGTCAACAAACTTTCCAGAGACAGGGAAGGTTTGTTAGAGTTAAGTTTAGATAGAGAGAATCTAAGAAACTAGAATTAAGGGTTTTCTTTGGGCTGTGGGAACTTAGGTGCAGAGGAAGCAGGATACGTAGTGCTGGTATGCAAGAGAGAAACACACTTGATAGAGGACTGGACTTTGGTCTGAGAGACTAGGCCACCTTATAGAGGGCTGAGTGACATCCCTGGGACAACGGGAGGTAGGCAGTAGACTTAGAATATCTGTGAATGCCTGTCATCAACAAATCAACAAAAGTTTTGGTGAGGATGTGAAGAAAAGAGAACCCTTGTGCACTGTTGGTGAGAATGCAGACTGGTGCAGCCACTGTGGAGAGCAGTATGGAGTTTCCTCAAAAAATTAAAAATGGAAATGCCTTATGACCTAGTGATTCCACTTCTGGATATATATCTGAAGAAACCCAAGACACTAATTCGAAAGAATATATGCACCCCTATGTTTATTGCAACACTATTTAGAATAGCCAAGATATGGAAGCAACCCAGGTGCTCATTAACAGATGAGTGCATAAAAAAGCTGTGGTACATATATACAGTGGAATATTACTTGGCCATAAAAAAGAATTAACTCTTACCATGTGTGACAGCACAGATGGACCTGGAGTATAATCCTAAGAGAAATAAGTCAGAGAAAGACAAACACCATATAATTTCAGTATATGTTGAATCTAAATAGCAAAATAAACAAAAAATAGACTCACAGGTACAGAGAACAGACAGATGGTTAGGAGGGGTAGTTAAGAACTACAAATAGGTAGTCACAAAGTAGTCCTAGGGGTTAAAAGTGCAGCACAGGGTATATAGTCAATAATATTGTAATAACTATGTATGGTGTCAGGTGGGTACTTGAAATATTGGGGGGGTCACCTTGTAAAGTATATGATTATCTAATCGCTATACTATACACCTGAGACTAATACAAAGTAATGTCGAGTGAAAACTGTAATTGAAAAATAAAATAAAAGAATTACTCCCCAAGTCCTGATCCCTACAAACCGTGAGCACATACATACTTTTTCAATTATATTCTTGGATACTTTTTCTAAGGTTTGTATGTAAGTTATTTTATTTTTCTTTTATGCCTTATATATATGTGTGTGCTCATGTATACATGTAAGGATTTGTATATATCATCAATTTTTTGTAGAATATGAAACTCTTATCACTAGATAGTCATTTTATTAGTTTCTTCAGGATAAATTGTTGATGAATACCCATTGAAATTTCAACTGTCCCTGGGATTGTTAACGCCTATTTCTTGTTTAACTGATGTCCTAGTCTGGATGGGTACATCTCTTAGCCGTGGCTGAGAACAATGAGGATGCCGTCCTGTGAGCGGAGGGCAGCTGGCACCAGTGTGAGGGAGGAGTTCTTGAACCAGGAGGAGACAGAGGGGCACAGACAGCTTCGGTCTTTCCTTCTCACGCTGTTAGCCTTGGAGTGGGGGGCATCGCACCATCTGAAACCCAGATCTTAGCTGTTTTGCTGTCCAATCAGAAGGAAGACAGCAAGGGCTTTTGCTATGCTTACTCTAACCTTGGATGCTCTCTCTTTTAGTGCCCCGAGGCAGGGCAGCACCCACCAGGCCCAGGCAGGACTGACCCAGGCATTTGTAGACCTGTTCGGTGTCTGGATATGCGCCTGGCTTCCTGAGCTTTCCTCCCAGTAGTCTTTTCCACTGGGAAGAGGAGTTGGAGTCATGGTCTCAAGGCTTTTTACCCATAAGCAAGAATCTCCAAGTGAGTCCTAGGAATGGTTCGGGTTACCAATACATCACCGTTTCATTTTGACCAACAACAAAGTACCTTAATTACGTTGGGACTTGGCTGTAACCCTGCCTCTTTCCCAGGCAGCTTTGATTCACAAAGACTTCATGAAACATCTATTACCTTGCAGTGTGTTTCTGGGTTAAGGAGCCCTATTAGGGGTTTTTGATAGACCTTCTGCCTGTTTCTTCATTCCTCCCTTTAACCTTTACACAAAATCTAATCACAAACTCTTGCCCTCCCAAATCTTGGGCTTTAAAAGGAAGAACATGGGTTTTAGAACTAGCCAGCTTAGGTTTTAAATCTAAACTATATCACTTTCCTGCTAAATAAACTTGGGAAGGTCTTTTAAGCCCCATAAGCCTCAGCATTTTCATCTACAGCTAGAGATGATGATTCTGAGTTCATGGGACTGGCCTGAGTATTTGAGGCGTATAAAGTGCCAGGCGTCTGGTAGTCAAGTTACATGCCTTGGTTCCCAACCTTTCCTACCCACCCCTCACCCACAGTTCATTCTAGGTCACCCAGTGTTCCTCATCTCAGGAACATGCTCCAGGCATGACTTGAATTAAATGACACATTTTTAATAATCTGGCCTACAGCTAAGTTATATTCTCATCGACTGGTTTTCCCCTTTGCTCTATTTTCAAAATTTCCATACGGATGGTTAAATGTGATTTAGAAATACTCCAGTTTTCTTGAATAATATGACTAACTTTAGTTAAAACCAATGCTCAGAATAATCCGTAAAAGGCACCTTCCTGCTGTTTACCTGTCAGGCAGAGTGTGAAAAGAGAATTTACTTCAAAGGGCCGAACACTGCAGATCCAGGCAGGGGAACATGCATTCTCCCAAATTATTTTGGCAGCTTTTGTGGAAAGTCTGTTGAAAGCAGGGAAGAGAGGAGGGCGGCTCACATGTTTTCTTCCCATAATAGCTGCAAATTGAGAAACGAGGCAGCAGGTAGGAAGGACCTGTGTGGGTCTGCGAAGATGTTGTGTCCATATGCAAACACACATGACTTTAATCTTTGTATTGTCTCACATTTCCGCTCATTCTAAAGCACTTCAGACCACAGTAGTGCTATACTAATTCAGCAAATGGCTAACAGATGACTGAAGGGAAGAAAAATCCACAGAGCTTCAAATAGAAACTTTGCCTGACATAGGTATGTTCTTTGTCTTCTGGACGAGCGGCTCGTACAGCTCTCTGTCCGTGTCTTCAGTGCAGCGTCATTTTCTTTTCTATGGTTGTACCGTGGCGAATTCAGCTGTTCTATTCTTGGCAGATGTTTAGGTTATTTTCAGATTCTTTTGCTATTACAGTGTTTGACTGAAAAATCATAATAACAGCTAGTTATGCAATTATGAATACTTGCTGGCCCAAGCCCTTTATGTCTACAATTAATTTATCCTTTCAACCAGTCTATGAAATAGAAATTATTCTTAGCCCCACTTCCTTGATGGAAAAACTGAGGACTAGACATCCAAGGGGCCAAAGATTACATGTAGGAAATGGGAGAATCAAGATTTGAATACAATGCAGTTTAGCTCCTGAGACCAAGTTCTCACCCGCTACACTGCTCGGTCTCCTGTTAGCATTTTATGGTGTGAGTATGTGTGTATTTGTGGGTGTGTGATGTATGTATGATACATACACATATATGTATATATCAGGACACAGGACATAGCAGTAGATTAAGTTCTTCACAGTAGGATTGTTGGGATTCTTATGTAAAGGATAAATGCACCTGAAATTTTGATAAGTATTGCCAAATTATCCACCCCACTCTAACCCCTGCCCCCAAAATAGAATGCACCAGGTTATTCTTTTATAACAATTATTTCAAGACATATTTGCAGTGCAAGGTGCCACAGAGAATACCAAGTACAGAAATGTGTGAAGGTAGGAGCTGAAGTTTGAACATTTCTCATGACAATTCAGAATAAACCAGAGACTTCACCACTGGGGACATTGTGATTCAGGGGGTTAAACCCTCACCTGTGCATTGAGGAGCTGTGAATTTTAATCCTACTTTGACTTTGCTGTGATTTTTGGGGAAGGTTTCTTCGCTTTATTTCTTCCTTCAGTCACATTTTAAGTTTATGTCACCACTGACATAATATATGACAGAACTAGGACTCAAATCTAAGTGTATTTAAAAACCCATCTATTAAGTTTAGAAGAATGGGGCTACTAATTGGTATTTCACAGGGTCGTTGCAAGGATTAAGTGTGTTAACATGTAAGGATCACACAGTATCAGTAAATGTCAGTCTCCATCTCTTTCAGTGTTCTTGAAAGCATTTAGCTAATCAACAGTGCTCACCTTTCCAATATTCCCCGTAATCCAAGAGACCTGCACAATGGACAGCTGTCCCAGGGTGTGCTAGAGATGTGCTCAGTGACACTGAACTTCCCCAAACTGCACTCTTCTGGTAGATCAACATTCTCAGTCTCTTTCCAACTCTTCCAAGTTGTACTCGCACAATAGTATCTGGCTGGAGCTTCCTTTAACCCTTTATCTTTTGGATGCATTCGTTACTAGCTGTTAGCTCACTCTCCAACCTTGTCTCCAAAGACATTTTTGGTATCTGTGGAGAAATTCGAGGAATTCATGTATTAAAGTCCTCCCACTATCCTATCACTTCCATCCAGTCTCTAATTTTCTTTACTTGAAACAGCCTTGCTCGGTTGGCCTATCAAATGTCAAGGAGTCTTTTTCTTGTTTACCACCCTTGGTCTGGTCTTCAGTCCATCAATTAATAAAAAGAAGGTATTTTGCTCATGTTTTTTATCCATCCCTCATCCCCCCCAAAAGAACAAATAATTCCCTTTTAAACCTGTACCATATATTTATTTGTTAATGGCTATTACTTAGTAAGACTCTAAGCTTCCCAAGGACAAGAACTGTGATTTCCTCTTTTTCTGTTTCTGGCATTGTGCCTGCCATTGAGCAGGTGGTCTGTGTAGGGTGTTGACCTTAGCCTCTGTTTTGGTGCACCGAGACACCGGAGTAAAATAGTCATTACAAATAGCATATTCTAATGAAAAAGCCCATTTTAGATTTACCAAAGAATTTTAACAAATCTCAAATCTTTTAAAATAATACATGATATGAGCACCAAAAAGAATTTTAGAAAGTTGTTAGAATAGTTTTATTCCCAGAATAAGCTTTTAACTCTTTGACATTGATTTTCTCTAGATAGCTTACTGTGAGCCAGACTGTTGCTCAGGGAACTTTGTTATATGTAGTCTCCAGCACACTGGAGCACTGTATTTGGGACTGGCAAATGGAGCCCCTATAGTAATGCTTTGAGTCAGTTTCATATTTGGGTTTGCAGAATGGGGACAGAGAGATTTAGAGACACTTACTACATTGATGTTAGAAGAACTGATTGGGAGCTCAAAAGTCGCAACTTGGTTGTCATTGCAAGTTCTTCAGTGTGTATTTACAGCTTGTGATTGTGTAAGACTGAGGGGCAATGAAGGTGGAATGTTCATCAGCATTTTCTTTTGTAGTTTGATAGCAGTGACTAAATTTTGGGTTGGGGTTGCTTTCTTCTTTCCTTCTCTCCCTCTTCCCTCTGCTTCCTCTCCCTCCCTTCCTTTTTTTCTTTCTTTTTATACATAACAATGCATAAAACTATGTGGTAAGGTGGATTCTGTTATACTTTCTGAAGCCTCAGTGGTCTGATTGCTTTTGGTAGAATAGGGATTACCACAAAAAGGTAATATGAGGTGTGTCCAGAAAAAGTTCAGCCATTGTTAATATAAAAAGAATGCTTTATGCGACATCGATGTAACCTGGCAGCCAAGGAGAGTGGACATGCGTGAACAATGATGACTTCACTACACTAGTCAGTGTACTAGTTCACTGTACTTAGCTATTTACCACACACTTAGTGGCTTCAAACAAAACAAATTTATTATCTTACATTTCTGGAGAACAGAAGTCCAAAATGAGCCTTAGTGGAATTATTGGGTAGGAGTCAGGAGGCCTGCTTTCTTCTGGAAGCTCTGAAGGGAGAATATGTTTCCTTGCCTTTTTCAGCTGGTAGAGGTTACCTGCACCGCTTGGCTTGTAATGCCATCCTCATATTATTCTGAACTCTTGCTTCCATTGTCCTATCTCCTGCTCCTAACTTGGATTCTCTTGCCCTCTTCTTATAAGGACTTTTGTGATACTTTAGGCCTGCCCAGAGAATCCAGGATAGGTTTTCCATCTCAAGACCATTATCTTAATCAATCTGTCAGCTCCTTTTTACCACGTAATGTAAGGTATCCCGTGTGCTGGGACTAGGACGTGGACATTGCTGTTGGGACCATTTTCGTCCTACCACAGTGGGACTAGAAAGAATCACCCAGGAGGGCTGGAATAAGACGTCTGTGGGAGAATGATAGTATATTTGTCCACCAAAGAATAAAGGCTAATGTGGGCAGCATGATGTTGCATCCAAATGGCATAGCCACGTTATGCAGATGATCCTTACTCGCTTTTTTGTGTTTGGTTTGTTGAAAGCTAGTATCTGAGAAACTCATCATTTTACATTTCTTTCCATGGAATATTCGTAAGTGGCTGATCTGGTCTGACTGCTTATTCGGATGCCTGAAGCTATTAAAAATTGAAAAACTTAAAAGAATGCTCGATTTGAACTTTCTTGGGTAATTTTTTTCTTTTTAAAGAGAGTGAAAAACAGGTGTCCAAGTTTATAGACAGAGCCTCACATGGAGAGACTGGAAGGGAACACTTACATTAGTATTTTCTAGTTCCACATACAACTGGTGTTATTGCTTATTGTTGTGTTATATAATGAATCTGAGTTTTAACCAGTTGGCTGAATTTACTCTTTTCTGGAAATTCATAAGAGTAATAATAGCATCTCCAGTAAGATACACATTTGGTGTTTTTTCCTTGGGTAAACTTTAGTTTTTGACAGATAGATACCATTTACAGCCTTAAAAAGTTGTGAATACAAGCATGATTCATTACCATAGGCTTGTTTGTTTGTTTGTTTGTTTGTTTTAGATAGAAAAAGAACAGTTCTTTTTAGCTCTTAGTCTGTGCATTACTGAGTGATTCATTCATCGACTCATCAGACATGATTGAATGATGTGCAATGCGCTGCCGCTGCCACCAGCAGGAAGCGTACAGACGTGAGTATAACTAAACTGCAAGCTCTTTGAGGGTAGTAACAGGGCCTACTCCTGCAAAATTCCGGTCTAGCATAGTCGTGACATAAAATTAAAACACAGGAAATATTGGTTGAACTGAATTGGACATGTAGCCCCTGCCTACAAAGATCTCACAGGCAAGTCAGGAGGGACACATAAATAGATAAATTGAAATACAGCTTTGTGAGAGCACAGAAGAAAACATCCATCAGGATTTACAGGGAAGGCTCCATGAAGAAGCTGGCACTTGCTAGAGTTTGAAAGTACAGGAATTGGCTAGGTTGAGAAAGGAGGAGCGCATGCCAGGCATAGGGAGCTGCAGGTGCATAGCTCAAGCATGTGCTTGGGATCTGATAACAGAGGATGTCACTAGAATACAGGTGAGTTGAGGGTGTGGGGTGAACGGGGAGGATGGTGGGAGATGAGGCTCCCAATGTAGTTGGACGCCTAATTGGGGAGAGCCTGTAGTTTTCCTTGGTAGGAAGTTGGATTTTACCCTGAAGGCTACAGGAAGTCGCTAGAGGCTTTTAGGTAAAGGACTAAGTAAACCATCTTTTCTTTCTTATTAAGCTTTTTGAAATTGTGAAATGTATTTACCAGAGAGTGAATATAACATATATGTATATTTTAAATGGAAATAATAAAATAACACTGATGAATCTTAACATCCAATTTAACAGTCATTATTATCAATTTCTTAGAATTTCCCTGTGTATCTCAGTCTCTCTCCCCATCAGGGGAAAATACCATTTCAATATTATAATAATAATTTTCTTATTTTTCTTTAAAGTTTCACCACATGTGTATATATCTCTGAAAATATATTGTTTGGTTTCACCTGCTTTTGAAGTATATATAATAGAATCACACTGAAGACATTTTTTCTCTGATTTTCTTTATTGCTCCTCATAGTTTTCAAGATTTACCCTGTTCTGTGGACTTACAGGTCATTTAGTCTTACAGCTATGTAACAGTTATTAAGTGATTATACCAAATTTAATTGCCCAGTTTACCATCATGGATATTTGGGTTATTTCAAGTTTATTATTATTATGAATAACTCTATTTTAATTATTCTTACCCTTGTTTAGTGGAGATATGTGTTTGAGAGTTTCCCTGGGAGAGAAATCATGAGGTCATATTGTGTGTGCATGTTCAATTTTTTAATTGACTTTTTAATCTTTGCCCCTTTGTTGGATATAAAATATTTTCTAACTTAGAATTTTAATTTCCATTTTTCTACATGCTGATGAGGCTGAGGGCTCTGTACTTTTTCATACATACATTGGCTGTTTGCATTTCTTTTTCTGTGAAATACAAGTCTCTATATTAAAGAGCTTGTCTTTGTTTTACTTATAATTTGTGGGAGTCCTCCTCTAAGGTACCTATCCTACCTATGATCTTCAAAATATCCTTTTTTTTTTTTTTTGCTAAATGTGTTAAACTGCCATCTTTCACTTTCAAGTTCTTGATTGAAAATTTTTTAGTGGTGGGGTTTGGAATCTGCTTTCATTTTTTTCCCCTGGATGTCAGTTGCTCTAGCAGCATTTAAAAATAAGCCATACTCTCCCTACAGTTCTGCAATGCCACCTCTGTCGTGGATCAGGCTTCCCTGTAGGAATCTGTTTATGGGGTCTCTTCGCTTTTCCATTGGTGTGTTTTTTCTGTCACCATGATGAAATATTGAATTACGTAATGACTAAGTCTTGTTTGTTAGAAAAAGTCCTCCAGCCTAGTTCTTCTTTAAGCCTGTCTTGGCCTCTCTTTCTTGGCTGTTGGTTTTTCCGTACACATTTTAGAATAAGCTCATCAAAGTCCTTGAAAAGTCCTATTGAGATTTGGTTGAAATCTTGCTGAATATGTAGCTCCATTATAGGATCATTGACATGTTTATAGTAGTGAGTCTTCCTATCCATATGTAGGCACTGCATCTTTATTTACCTCCTTTAAGTTCTTTCAGTAACATTTTATATTTTTTTATTTAAAAATCTCACATAACTCTTGTTAATCTCTCCCCATGGAATGTTATATATTTTTGTGGTTACTTTTATAAATTATAACTTTTAAAAATTTATATTTTGAATTCTTGGTTGCTGGTGTGGAGGAGTGCAGCCTTGCTAGAAAAGCGCTCTGTCGGAGAGTCTCGGAGAACAAACATTCTTGTTTACTGCTGGGGAGGATGCAAAATGATTACAACCTCCAGGATGGAGAATTTCATGATATGTAGGTACTATGTATTTATTTACCATCAGACAAAACATTCCCACTCTAAAAATTTACCTTTATGAAATACCTCTACAAATAGAAAGCAACAGAAATATAGTTATTTGTTGTAGTATTCTTTGTAATGGCAAAATATCAGAAACACAAATGTTCAATTGCAGAGATGAATTGAATGACTATGGCACATCCATACAATTAATTGAGTACTGTGAAACTATCAAGTCATGAGGAATACTTCTATAAACTGATATCCATGATAATTGTTAAGTGAAAAAAATGGATAAAACAGGTATAAAAGAGTGTATACCATATACCACCTTTTTTAAAAGAAAAGAAATAAGTTTATGCTGTGTCTTCTCTGCTGCTGAACTCAAAAATTAAATTTTCATTTTTATTCATTATAACTTTTAATTTTAGAAATAGTTTATTTTTCCAAAACTTCCAGTCAAGTTTGAAAATTTCTTGTTTCTTTGTCATACATTAATTTTTCTCTTTTATTTCTTAAAACATTCAAATCATATTTATAGACCTGATATATCCATATTTGTGTAGCTGATCATCTTTTCAGGTTTTGTTCTATAGTGTATAATTTTTTCTGGCTATTTCTGCTGTCACTCAGGGGTAATTTTTTACCATGAGCTTACATTTAGAATTTTATCTTTGGGGATCCTTTGAGGCCTAGGTTGAAACTGCATTCTTCCAGGTAGTGTTTGTCTTTGCTGCTTCCAAAACTTTAGAAACTCTGTCAACTGTGTATCACTTTAAACTAAAATATTAATCTTAGGGAGTTTTGGGCCATACAAGTAACGTGAATTCAGGATCCAAATCCAGATTTTGTAATTAGGAATTCTTCAGGCAGCTTCCCTGCCCCTTTATCAAGAAGCAAGGTATCTTTGCCTATTGCCTCACTCTGTAGGTCAGGTTTATTTACATATTTTTCTCAGTTCATTTGCTGGCTGTGTTGCCATGAATGGGTCTCTCTCTGAACCCAAATTCAAATCTGGACTCATGCTTCTCCCCCACCCCCACCTGGCCCCTTAGAACCCAAGATCTAGGATGCCTGGGTTAGTAGAATATCCCCATCTCGTTCTTACTCTTGATTCCTGGGTGTTTTTTTATTTGTTTGTGTGTTTCTGGTCTCTAAAGCATTAACTTACTCTGTTGATATACATTAAAATTAAAAAAGATATTCTTTAAAAATTTTTAACCAGCCTGGCTGGTGTAGCTCAGTGGATTGAGCGCGGGCTGGGAACCAGACGGTCCCAGTTTGATTCCCGGTCAAGGGCACATGCCTGGGTTGCGGGCCAGGTCCCCAGTGAGGACCATGTGAGAGGCAACCATACATTGCTGTTTCTGTCCCTCTCTGTCTCCCTCCCTTCTCCTCTCTCTAAAAATAAATAAATTTAAAAAAATCTTAAAAAAAAAATTTTTAACCAACAGTTTTAGAGTGCTGCATCGAAAGTGAAATTTTTGAACATCTCATATTGCTGGGGAAGTAAATAGGGAATCCATTTTGATTTTCAGGATGATAACACAGATGGAAGTGTTGTGCCTAAGCAGACATTAGGGGGCAGCTAGAGGCAAATGGGCAGTTTTTGGTTCTGATTATTTATTTACAAAATAATGCACAAATCCTGTGTAAATACCTAGATCTCATACAGGCAAAATGTGTAAAACAACTCAAAATGAAGATATGTAATACTCATTAGTTATGGAAATAGTTGTTTACCCCTGTGGTATTTTAAACTAGGTTTGTGAGTCAGAGTATATTTTCAGTCTGACCTTAAGGAAGACATGTACTTGCCAAATCATGAGTGAGAAAAATGAATCCCAAATCGAGGTGTAGGTGTCAAAATTGCAGTCTCTCCTGCCAGCATTACTTATTTGCCAAACATTTTTCAGCACAAAGAGGGCACCCGAGCACACGCCAGGCCATGGGCTGTGCTGTGAAATGGCAGTTGAAGCATCTTTTCATTTCTCAATGGGAGGGTAAAAAAAGAGGAGACCATAATGAGAAACCACTTGCTGCATTCATTGAATTGTTCCAGCAAGTGCTTCTCTAGAACAGCATTTCTCAAAGTGTTGTCCAGACCATGGACCTTGTCAGAAATGCAAATTCTCAGGTACAACCTAAAAGACCTTTTCATACAGAAACTCAGGGGGTTTGAGGAGAATCCTGAAATCTATTTGAAAAGCCTTCTGGATGATTCTGATGCATGCTGGAGTTTGAAAACTATTGCTCCTGAGGAGGCTGGATTGAAACAGGAAGGAAGGGTTTGTTCAGAAAATATAAACCAGTATTCCTATTGTCAAAATACTTTTAAAATGTGGCAAAGCAAATTATTTATAACAGACAAAAAAATGGAAACAATCTAAATGTCTACCAATAAGGGACTGGTAAAATAAATTATGGATAACCATTTGATGAAATTATGCAGTCATCAGAATTATTTAGGAATATTTAATAGTGAGGAAAGTGCTTATAATAGAATATTTAAATGCATGTTTGCATATACACAAACATACATACTTATGATGGCATGTATAGAGATTCATCAGGATCCCAGGGAATTTCTTTTCTTTTTCTTTTTTAGATTTTATTTATTTATTTTTAGAGAGAGAGGAAGGGAAGGAGAAAGAGAGGGAGAGAAACATCAGTGTGTGGTTGCCTCTCACATGCTCCCCACTGGACATCTGGCCTGCAAACCAGGCTTGTGCCCTGACTGGGAATCGAACCAGCAGCCCTTCAGTTCACAGCCAGTGATCTGTCCACTGAGCTATACCAGCCAGGGCCCAAGGGAATTTCTTACTTGTCCTTGGAAATACATGAAAATACTGTTGATTCTCCATGGAGAGTGAGATTAGGGGATATATTTACGTATGCTGGTAACATACACATATATTCATATTTTGTACATTTCTAAAATGTCTGTGATAGACAAATACTAACTTCAAAGAATACTAATAACAAGAGAATAAAACTCTTTTTTAAAAATTGTAGTAGAATTGCATTGAACTGCCGTTTTCAGAAGAGTACACCTGCCTTAGTGCCTTTTTGCAGAACAGCTGGGGAAAAAGCAGTACTAAGATTTTGATGTGACAGGTGGTACGAAGCCACGGCAGAGTGAGGTGCATTGTCAATAGGTTTTACTCTGGGGATATTTTCAGGCCAGTTCATGACACTGTTGACTGGCCACAAATCTCGAAAGTTTGAGAGCTGGAGTGAGAACACAGGAAATGCAAAATCCTTCTTCCCCATGATCCTGTAGCTCAGAAAATCCCCAACATCTGGCTCACGTGTGGAGCCAGGAAAGATGTGATTTACACTGGCAGCCAGCCGCACAGACAGCCTTCACCGGTTGGCTCCATGTCACACAGGGAAAGCACTCTGCAAGGATTTGCCGAGGATTTTATTCTCAAGTGGAAACTCTTCATGCACCTCAAACGAAACTAAAGACAATTTTGTCTGGCACCTCCTAGGGAATAAAAGTGTTTGACCTTATCAGAAGTGGTTGGTAGAGATTATTGGATATCACATTGTCTGGTCTTTTGTTTTTCATCAGCTGGATTAAACCTGGAACAATATTTAGAGAATGGGGCGTATATACATTTACAAAGACAGTAAATCCACAGTTAACTGGTTTTTTTTACTTTTTGACAAAAATTGTCAAAGAATAGAAACAATAGTTATCATGACTATGCCCATCACCAAACTTTAAACTATTTACTCCTTAATAACAAAAAAAATCTGTTCTTATTGAATCTGCATTAATACTCTTACCAACACTGTAGCATAAATGAGCATCTCTTTCTTTACTTTGAGAGGGGTTTGCTTAGATCCTGTATACACTCACCATTAACCCCAGGGCAATGGGAAAGAGGGCAATGCAGTTTCCTTGAACACTTTCCAGCAGAACCTTTATCAAGGAAAAGCATTTCTGTGTAGCCCCTTTTCTCGACGAAGCAACTGGAATTGAAGTACACAGGTGATTAATTTTCATCAATCCTTTTTTTTTGTTTGCACTTTTATATTTTGAATATCTGAAAACAACAATGACTTTTCCCCTACCCCAAATGACTTTTGGGAAACACGGTTTTTACACTAAGCCTTAGTCTAGGCACCATATGAGAGGAAAGTGAATGCCGTTATTCTTGTCCTCATTGTAACATCATTTGTTGTGCCTGTGACACAAACAGACAAAACTGCCCTAAAGCAGGGTTTTCAATGGGGAGTCCTGTTTTCTCATTGACTTTACACTATAAAATCTGACTTCAGTGCCTCTGAAAGTAATTGGCCAGAACATACAACGAAACTTCATTTAAAAATTTAACCCCTTTTTAGTAACAACAAACTAATGTCATACAGGGTCTGGCACAGATAACGCCCCTTTTTTATTACAACATATTTTATTACAAAATCATAAACATGTAATGCTGTAGGATAACAATATCACACTCAAGCAAACCACATGACATTGTAGGTGAGCTGCTTAAATTAAAACTATAAATTATTACACCCATATTATTACCCTACCAACCTCACTCAAGCAGGCGTTACTTCCACCGGACCCTGTATTGCCAACTTCCAAGTTAAGCCGCAGTTAAAATACAGAAATAAAATGAAATTAAAACAAAAATGAAAAAATCACTCATTCCTTTCATCAACATGTGAAGTATGGCAGATGAAGATACGGTAAGTGTGGTTAACAGACTCCAGGACACGTATAATTTTCCTAAGTGTTCCCAGCATATTAAACTTTCGAATGAAATCATAACTTCAGTGGTTAGCATCAAGGCTTTTAAATTACCTGATTCACTGTTTTACTTCTGCTATTCCTTGCAGTTATGAGCAGAAGTAAATCTAATCTTCCTGCAGATTTGAGCCCAGCGACATCTGCTGAAACTCTTTGCATCTTCATTAAAGAGGCTGTGGGGAGGTAAAAGTACAAATTAGGATGGAGGCACATTGTAAAGATGGCTACTGACGTACCGATTTGTACATCGACCTCCAAGGCATCTCCATAAAATGCCTTCCAATTTTAACAGCTGGTACAACTTCCTCTTGCAAGACGTCTGACATGCCACTCCTTTTGCCTTTAACGCCTCCATACAAGTGGTTGCAAGAGCGCTGTGCGTCTGCTGATACGCTGGGAGCTACTTCTGCTTGAGAACTCGTTGGGGTGAAGGTACTTTGAGACGCTTCTCAAGTCCCATGCCCTAATTTTCTACATCAATAAACATCAGTCTGGTTCTCTGCTAAATAAACTGTTTCAAACTTTGACATTCCACACTTCAAAGAACTCCTTTAATTAGGTCTATTTTTCAAATTTTGGGGCATGCTTACTGCCCAGGATGAACTTTTTTTTTTTAATGGATAGGGAGTAAGTTCATTTCTCTCTTTTAATTTGTTTAAAATTTAACATATTTTTAAATATTAAAACAAACATGGACAGTTTGGATATTTGAAAATTAATCTAGACTTTCTGGCTGGACAGCTTCAGGTTAGCTACGTCCTAGGTTGCCCGGGAATCCAGTATCGTTTCTTCTTCCGTGTGGTAGAAAGCAGTGGCAGTTTTGAATAGAGCCTTTAAGAAGCTCAGGCTTAGACAATGGTCAGGGTGGCAGGAAATTCCTATTTGACCCACAGAACCAAAATATTGTAAATTCTGGGCTGGCTGGAGTAGCTCAGTGTATTGAGTGCGGGCTGGGAACCAGAGGGTCCCATTCCGATTCCCAGTCGGGGCACATGCCTGGGTTGCGGGCCAGGTCCCCAGTGAGGGCCATGTGAGAGGCAACCATACATTGCTCTTTCTCCCTCCCTTCTCCTCTCTCTGAAAATAAATAAATAAAATATTTTAAAAAAAAGTTTAAAAAAATTGTAAATTCCTATAGGCAGGATCTTCTTTTTTTGCCACACTGTTTTAGGTGTGAATCTGTTCCTCATTCCCTGATCAACTCCACTGGTGCTTCTTGTGAGTCAGGGACTCTGCCTGGTGCCCGTCCACCTCTGCTAATAAAACAGCTGTGTCATTGCCGTCTGGAATTAAACCCTGTTGTTATCAGTAATTGCTAATTGGTTGATGGAATGTTTGTTAATACCTGTCTTCCTCTGGAGGGATTTAAGTACCTTGTGGATATAACATTCCCTTTCTCCTTCTCTTAGAGAGCGGGGGTGGCTTTTTGATAAGGAACCGAGTGATGGAAAACTGTACACAAAGGTAGTTGGCCCGAGGCCCTTTCCGTGCCGTGCGCCTGACTTTGGTTGACCCACTCCATGTTTGAAAATTGACTTCATAGTAGAATTATTACCCAGTTTCATGATTCACATTGTGACAGTGTTCGGGTTTTTTAGATTGAAATGTTTATTGAGATAAAGATAGATTCACATGCATTTGTAAGAAATAATGTACTCACGTGTGTACGAAGTTTTATATGATTATAGCAGCTGTGTAGGCTCCTGTTATTTAGCACCGCGGTCAAGCTGTTTCCAACACTAGAAGGGGCTCTCCCGTTTCCTCTTCCTCGCCCTGCCCGCTTGTCTCCCATGCCCACCATATTGCTAAAATTTTTTCTGTTCAAAAGTTTGTATAAATGGAATCATACCGTGTGTGACCTGTTTGGAGTGAGTTTTTCAACACAGCATAATTTCCTGGAAATTCACCCCAAGTCGTCGAATATATCAATATTTCTTTCATTTTATTGCTGAGTAATAGTGTGTGCTATGTTTACTATACCGCAGTATTTCAAATTCTGTTTAACCACGTGCCTGGTGAAGGACTGGGTCGATTCCAGTCTTGGGCTGTCACAAATAAAGCTGCTATGAACATTTATGCATAGGTTTTTGTATGGGCATACGTTTTTATTTTTTTGATAAATATCCAATACTATAATTATGGGGCCATATGATAATTTTATGTTTGGTTTTATAAGAAACTACCAGCTGTTTTCCATGGTGGCAGTGCCATTTAACATTCCTACCGGCAATATAAAATGGATCAACCTTCTCCACTTACTTGCCAACATTTGGTATTATCAGTACCTTTTATTTTTAACCTTTCTTAATAAGCATGTAGTAATTTTTTTAAGATTTTATTTTATTTTCAGAGAGAGGAGAAGGGAAGGAGAAAGAGAGGGATAGAAACATTAATGTATGGTTGCCTCTCACACACCCCCTGCTGGGGACCTGGCCCGCAACGCAGGCATGTGCCCTGACTGGGAATTGAATCCGCGACCTTTGGTTTGCAGGCCAGTGCTCAATCCACTGAGCCACACCAGCCAGGGCTGGTTTGTTTTATTGTATTGCATTTTGAGAGTTTTTTCAAAATATATTAATCTATGTACCAGTCCTTTGTTGGCTAAGTGGTTTGCATACATTTCCTGCCAGTCTATAGCTTGTCTTTTTTTATCCTTTTCTCATGGGATTTTATAGAACAAAAGTTTTGATGAGGACAAATTTATCAAGTTGTTTTTTTTTTTTTTAATGGATTGTACTTTTGGTATCAAGTCTAAGAAATCTTTGCCTAATTTAGATACCAAAGACTTCTTCCTATTTTTAAAAAAGTTTTATGTTTTACACTTAGGTCCATGATCTGTCTTGAGTTAATTTGATGTTACGAGGTTTAGGTAGAATTTTCTCGTTTGTCTGTGGATGCTCATTCGTCTGTGGTGTTCCAGTGCCGTTTGTTCGAAAGGCTGTCCTTCCTTAACTGAATTGCTTTTTGTACCTTCGTCAAATATCAGTTAAACATACTTGTATGGGCCAATTTCTGGGTTCTCTAGACCATACCATTGATAGATAAACTTTTCTTTCCCTTCATCAGTATCACACTGTCTTGACTACTATAGCTATTCGGTAAACCTTAATATCAAATAGAGTGATTCTTTCAACTTTATTATTCTTTGTTGTGACTGTTTTAGCTAGTCTAAGGCTTGTGTCTTTCCTATAAATTTTGCGTGAATTGTGGAAACCTCACTTCCATTTAGGACCCTTTCCCTTTTGTACATTTAAATATCATTGTTTTGAGTTTCAGATGGTATTAGAATTTTTGTTTCAATCATCAAATACAATTTATAAAACTTATGAAGAAATGATAATTTATGGTGGGTAGCAGTGTTTCTGCTTTTTCCATTACATTTTCTTCATTCCTGATGCCCCAGGATTCCTTCTTTTATTAATCTCTTTCTGTTTGAGAAACTTTCTTTAGTTCTTCTATCATCAAAATCTTTGTTTTTCTTTATCTGAGAATGTTTTCAGTTCAGCTTGAAACTGCTTTGTTCTGGCCTTTTATGGTTGATTACACATGAAAAATTTTGTCGTTTGAATTCTTCCCATGTAAGTAGTATATCCTTTCTCTCTGGCTGCTTTCAAGATTTTTTCTTTACCCTTAGTTTTCAAAATTTTAATTGTATATGATGCGTCTTAGTGCAGATTTTTCTAGGTTCATCCTGTTTCAATTCACTGTTTCTTGAATTTATGGATTTGTATCTTTGTCCACATTTGTGGAACTTTTAGCCGTTGTTTTTTCATGTACCCTTTCAGCCCCATTTTCTTCCTTCTCTCCTTCTGAAACTCTGATGGTAGGAACGTTGGATCTTTTGTTATTGTCCCACAGGTCCCTGAGCTCTGTTAATTTTTTTTTTTTCAGTACATCTTCTCTTTTTGTTGAGATTGGGTGGGTTCTCTCGGTTTGGCCTCAAGTTCGCCCACTGTGTCCCCTGGTGTCTCTATTGTTGAGCCTGTCCAGCGAGTTTTAGTTTCTTTTACTTTATTTTTCAGTTCTATAATATCCATTCAATTCTTTTTTATAGCTTCTGTTTCTTTTCTGAGATCTTCTATATTCATTTTTTTTTCAAGAAAATTTGTAGTTGACTGTGGAAGCATTTCTATGACAGCTGCTTTAAAATCCTTTTCAGATCATTCCAATGTCTAATTCATCATATTCATTTTGGTATTGGCATTAGATGAATGTCTTTTTTTCATTCAACTTGTGGGTTTATTTTCTTTTAAGATTTTATTTATTTATTTTTAGAGAAAGGGGAAGGGAAGGAGAAAGAGAGGGAGAGAAACATTGATGTGTGGTTGCCTCTCATGTGTCCCTCACTGGGGACCTGGTTCGCAACCCAGGCATGTGCCCTGACTGGGAATCGAACTGGTGACCCTTTGTGGTTTTTTGATTTTTTTTTTTAATTTTTAATTTTTATTTTTAATTCTTGGTGGTGGGTGATTTTTGAGTATATCCTGGTGTTTGGTCTATTATGTTTGGAAAATCTGGGTTCTATTGCAGCCTTCTATTTTAACAGTCACCCTGTTTAGGTTTAGCCAGTTGAGTTTTGCCTGCTTGCGGGGGCTGTGGTTCTAATGGCAGTGTAATCTCCAGAGCTGTCTTGTTGCTGTTTTGTTGGCTCAGTCTGTGTGGTGCCCCTGGGCTCCCACTGGTCCTTGCTGTGACAGAAGGGCTTTCACTACTGGATGTCCTTCAGTGGGGAGGTGGATTTCCCCAGCCAGTGTCCCACGGTCGGAGAGGACTATGTCAGACTCATGGATACAAAGGATTCCCAGATTGGGTCACTTGTTATATCTGGATCCCTCTTGATGGTTCTACTTGCCTACCCTAAGTATCCAGTTTAAAGTACATGATCATTTTCTTAAAGATTTCTATTTTTTGTCCTTTTGGTATAAATGCTTGTATTACAGTTCTTTGTCCATTTTGGGGCCTCATTCCATCCTTTCTCATTGGAGAAAAAGTTCCATTGAAGTTAGTATTACGCTGGGATGAGTAAGTGGCATTAGGCCTGTAGGACCTTACCCAGGTTGACTTGTAATAATCTGCTTACTCAGTCCCCTGTGCCTTTGCTTGTGTGTATATTATTGGATCTGGTCCTGTTTGCTCACCCCCACAACCTTCCAGCTCCTCTGTTCCATGCTCTCTCCGGTCACAGTGTAGCTGGAGTGAGGAACATGGCCTGTCCACTTGGACGGCCTCACGAAAGCACATAACCCGCTGATTTAAAGCTCCTTCTTGGTCTGTGCAAGTGATATGACCTTGCTGACCAATTATCACATTACTGAACATTAGCCTTGATCTCAAGACTTATTATTTCATTGGGAGACCAGTGCTGTGCCTCAAAATATAGATAGCTCTGAGGAGCAGCTTATGTTAATTGGGAACTCAATGGTACATATGGCACTGGGGAAGATCAGATGGTGGGATTAGTAGTGATATATTCCTAATTACACATAGTCTCCAGTAAATCTGCTTGAGAGATCAGAATGAGGAGGAGGGGTGGAATTCTGTGAATAGTTGTTATCACACAAGGAAGTTTCAGTCCATATTAGAGTTTGATTCATAGTAATTATCAAAGCCCCCAAGCAAATATCTGAAGCAGCATCCACAGGCTCCATGTCCCAGTCTTCATGAACTCCTCAGATGCGGAACGAGCACATTTAGCTCTGCTTTGCTCACATGAAGTATTAGCAACAGACAGAATGTCTCTTGTCAGGTAAAGCACCGCCTGCAACATAGAAGTGCAAACGCCGCTGCTCGCTGGGCCCAGTGGCTCCGAGGTATCGGGAATGTATTTAGTTCTTCTGAGTTTCTATACTTTATTCTCTAAGTACGGAAGACTTTCTTTTCCTTCAGTGGGGGTCATTCTTGACAGCTCGTCTCTTGATTTTTTAATTAACATGACTGATTTATTTCTCTTTTTGTCCTCCAGAAATGAGTTTATAATTGATGTATATAGAACAAATTATGCAGTTTATTGTTTAATAACAACATAAAGTTATCATTTAAATTTGGAATGGCAAAAACTAGAAGGAAACATTGAGAAGAGTTTTTATAGAACTAGACTGGCATCATTCTCATTTGGGTTTGTACATAATACCTTTAACACAGGGGATCTCTTCTTCTGTTGAGTGATGCATCTCAATACATCCTGTGATTTCCAGAGTAGTTTTAGATTTCTTATGTGAAAAGAAATTTCTTATCTTGCCTTTTTTGCTAAAATGTTGTATTATTTGAAAAATCTCTTAACATTAATAGCTGACACATTTTATTAAAACATAAGTGAAACTAGCCCTGGCCAGGTAGCTCAGTGGGTTGGAGCATCATCCAGCACACCAAAAGGCTGTGGGTCTGATTGAGTCCCAGTCAGGGCATGTACCAGGGTTGAGCGTTCGATCCCTAGTTGAGGCGTGTTCAGGAGGTGACTGATTGATGTTCCTCTTCTCCTCTCTCTAAAATTAATAAATGTATCCTTGGGTGAGGATTAAAAAAAAGTAAACCTAGTAGTAGTTGATATATGTCCACGCAACCTGTGGTAGAAGATGATATTGTAGGGGAAAGCATACATCTACCTTCTGGCTCCAAACATCCATGTGCCAAGAATCAGTGCCTTATAATTTATGATCCCTAAAATTGTGAACTTTCTTTTCTGACAGAAGAATTATGTCTAATTTTGACCGAAATGGTGAAGAAGAGGTTTTGTTTGTGAATTAAGCTCTATGTGTAGGGAATGTACCAAGGACAGGAAAGAATGTCATTTACTAGCTATGAGAGCCTCAAACGTAGCCTTGATTTTTGACTCTAATTTTTTCTAATTCAGAAAAGTTTGGATTCTGTATTATTCCTGTGGGTATTTAAAAACCAATGACCCTATGGTGACTTAGGCCTTGACTGTCCTAGCTTCTTTCTGGCTAGCTGCCTATAGGCTTCTATAGATGACAGGGAAAATAAAGGAAGTTAAGATGCAAGCCAATTTCCTTCTGTTTCTGAGTAAAGTCTTGGTGAAGAAAAGAGTTTGAAACTATCCATGGCTAAATATGTCACTGGATATATATTATGTTTGCTATGTGTAGCCCTTCCGGCTGACTGGAAACTGAAAGAACCTTATATGTTAATTAGTTTGTGCTTATTTAGATATTAAATTTATAGAGCATCTTTTCCTGCATTCATAAAGGGCCCCACCTTTATCAACCAGAAAAGAAAGCTTCTTTGTTTTTCTTCATGGGTCACTTGTCAAAAAGGAACGCAGTCAGACATATAAACATGGCAGTGTGTAGCAAAACATTTGATCTTTGCAAGTCGGAATGACTTGAGCCATAACGAGCTGTGTGGAGCCGAGCCGGGACCAGTAAGTATGACTTTCCTCGGGCAGGGACCTAGGGGAGAGAGGAATGCTCCCTGTCCAGACCACCCTGGACAGGAGATGTATTTAATATGAAGGAGGAAAAAGAGACGAAAAGAGGTGTTATAATCAGATGATTTCTTTTTTAATTTATGCAGCTGTGTAGGAAGAAAAACAGATGAAGTAAAGGTACCCCATGCTGGTAGAGGAAGGGCAAATCATGGGAAAGAGTATGTTTTAGAATGCCATTGTTCTTTTCTCTCTCTGCATTAGCAAGTAAAAACGATGGCACTATGTGGAGACAACAAAGGAATTAAAACGTGCCATTCTGTAAAGACATAATAAAATCGAGCAGGCCGATCCAGGATTTATTTTTTGAGTGTAAGCAATTACTTTGCAGGTGGATAAGATTAAGGCTGTTCTATGATTCCTTCCATCCTTCTGTGGCAGATATGCAGAGCTCAGAGCCTGCCAACGCTCTCCAGAAACTTTCGAGCTATCTCTCAGGGTTTTGAATGTTCTTCTGTGAAATAAATGTGCCAGTAAGTGGCTAGACATCCGCCTAGGAATACAGTCTTCTGGATATGACTGGTAAGATGGTGTGGTAGAAGACGTTTCATGACGAGTATTAGCTATGTGTGATGCCTTCCACAGCCCCAGGAAATCAGACAGCCACGTCACAGTCCCAGGCAAGTCTGTATTTTCAGGTTGGACCTAGGTTTGTCATAAACTGTGGATGGCATGATTCTTGTATGGAGTCTCTTGTTTGAAACCTTAAAAAAGTGCGAATATGCTAGCATTCATCCCTCTGTCCATCCAGCAGTCCCATGGGCTTTGAATTCTTTTTTTTGTTTGTTTGTTTTTGGTTGGTGGTTTTTTTAACTATATTTTATTGATTATGCTGTTACAGTTGTCCCACGCTTCCCCCCTTCTTGCCCCCCACCCCTTACTCCCCTTTCCCCACCCTTTAGTTTTGTCCATAGGTCATACACATAAGTCCTCCTGTTCCTGCACTTCCTATACTATTCTTAACCTCCCCCTGTCTGTTGTCTACCTCCCATTTATGCTACCTGTTCTGTGCCCCATTCCCACCCTCTCCCCCTACCACTCCCCTGTTGATATTCCTCCATACCTTATATAACTCCCTTTAACATTTCATACAATAAAGGCTGGGTGGTGATGAACTTCTTGAGCTTGACCTTATCTGAGAAGCACTTTATCTGCCCTTCCATTCTAAATGAAATCTTTGCTGGATAGAGTATTCTTGGATGTAGGTCCTTGCCTTTCATGACCTGGAATACTTCTCTCCAGCCCCTTCTTGCCTGTAAGGTCTCTTTTGAGAAATCAGCTGACAGTCTTATGGGAATTCCTTTGTAGGTAACTGTCCCCTTTTCTCTTGCTGCTTCTAAGATTCTCTCCTTATTTTTAATCTTGGGTAATGTCATTATAATGTGTCTTGGTGTGTTCCTCTTTGGGTCCAACTTCTTTGGGACTCTCTGAGCTTCCTGGACTTCCCGAAAGTCTATTTCCTTCACCAGCTTCGGGAAATTCTCCATCATTATGTGTTCAAATAAGTTTTCAATTCCTTGGATTTCTTCTTCTCCTTCTGGCAGCCCTATGATCTGTATATTGAGCCATTTACAGATGTCCTGGAGGTTTCTGAGCCCCTCCTCCATTTTTTGAATTCTTGTTTCTTCATTCTTTTCTGGTTGGATGTTTTTTTCTTTCTGCTGGTCCACTCTGTTGATTTGAGTCCCAGTTTCCTTCTTATCCCTATTGGTTCCCTGCAGATCTCTCCTCATTTGTTCAAGCAATTTCGATAATTTTTGTCGAATTCTGTGAGCATCCTGATTACTAGGGTTTTGAACTGTGCATCTGATAGGTTGTCTATCTCTTGGTCAGTTAGTTCTGGAGCTTTAATCTGTTCCTTTCTTTGGGCCATTTTTATTTTTTCCTCAGTGAGCCTGTTACTGTAAGGAGGACGGAGCCTTGGGGTTCACCTGGGCAGGGAAACTCACGGTAGTTGTGCTGTGACGTAGCCTGTGGGGGCGGGACCTGAGAGCACAATGGCGCCTGCTCCGCTCTCTGCACCCACACTGCCTCCACAAGCAATTTGAGCCCCTCTGCGCCGGCTCCGGGGTCGCTCTGGGGTCGGTGGACGGGCTGCACAGCTCCAATCCCCCCGTGGGTCTCCCCAGTGAACTCTCCTGTGAGGCCGGGAGTTCCTCCCACCGCTGACTCCACCCCCACAGGTGCTCTCAATCTGTGCCGATGGGTTGCGCCCTGCTTTCTCTCCCAGTTTGTCTGCACGCGAATGCGGACCTGCCTGGTCCACCAGTCTCAGCCCCGCTGGGTCCGGATGAGCCGGGCGCTGGCCGCGCTTTGGTCAGGCCTCCCAACTCGGTGTGCTGTAGCCCTGCGGGAACCGCCCCTCCAACCACGGTCCTGCCGTCTGTTCACCAGCTCGCTGCAGAATCGCGGAGCGCTCTCCCTCCGCCCTGCTCCTCCCAGCTCACCAGACTGGATGAATGCATCTTCTTTAATTCCTTGGTTGTTGGACTTCCTCTCAATTCTATTTTCTGTCAGATCTGGCTGTTTTTGTTTAGATAAATTTCTGGTTTTTTCCTTGTTTGGATATGCAAGGAGGCAGGGCGCATTCACCTATGCTGCCATCTTGTCGGAAGTCTAAATTCTTTATTAGTTCAGGGAGCTGGAGAGATGCTCCAACTTTATTAAGTCATCAAGGGACTGCAGGTAGCCTTGCATTTTAGTGTTGTTTCACCTCTGTTGCTAAGTTAATGACCCAAGAAAGATTCCAAGCCTTCCCTCTGAAAGTGTTCCACGTAACTGTTGACTTTACTGAGAATTAACTACCATTAAGAAACATTTTCAAAACAACATGTAAGGTCTGTTTCTACATACTTCCTGATTTCCAGAGTAATAAACATTCTGGGAAACTGACAAAATGATAAGTCATCTGACTCCCAGCCAGCCCTAAAATGGACAAATAGCTCTTCATGCGTCTGGGGAGGCAGAGCTGCACCCAGGCAAGCGTGGCCTGGGTCACCTGGCTTTGTTCTGCTTTGTTTCAGCCACTCGAAGGTAAGCCAGGGCAAAATATCAGGTCTTGGGGGGTTTGACTTGTTAATTCCTTGCCCCTCCTTTTCATTGCATTTTACCTCTTGAGTTCAATTCTCTGCCTGCTCCTCTGTCTAGTTAACTAACCAGTGCCATCCCTTTCGTTGGCCCCTTTCCAGTCCCTAACAAGTGACTCTGACACCAGCTTTTTGACCCCTTGACTGACAGATGTTCACTATAGATAGGCTTCCATGTGTCCACTCCTGCTATTTTAATCTTTTTCTTTCAAGTGTGGATGAAAATCAAGGCTGAAGGCCACTGGGAAGAGGCTTCTTTCCAGAAATAATTCCACAGTAATTCCGTGCTCCCTGTTGAAGATCCCAAAGGTGGATTTGACTTCCTGCTCTATAGGTTTAACTTGTGTCCCCCATTCGTCCTCTGCGAATAGGCCACTTCTCACCCTCCCCCAGCCCATGCACACCACGAGTGCCACTCAGCCCCTGCGTGGTCCAGAGGTCTTCTTCTCGTTGGAGGTGAGCTTTCTCCTTCATTCCCGCCCCCAGTAAATTGTTCAAGGCCTCCTCAGTCCTAACTCCTCGGTGACCCTTCTGACACCATGTCATCTCCATTTCCTCAACTTCCGCTGCTTTAACCATAATCTCTCCAAATTCTTACCACTTGATTGTTCTCTCCATGTTTTATGTGATCTGATTTTTTCTCCCCAACAACATTGTAAGCTGTTTGAAGACAGGAAGGAGGTTTTCTTTTTTAAGATCGCTCAAGTGGCAGGTAGCACAGCTGTGACTGGTAGCAGGCACTCACCGGGTGCTGATCGATCGGAATGCTCACTCCAGGCTGTGCGACCCAGTTAGTCCCTCCCTCAGAGAGCCTGTATTGATGAGGATGAGTAACCGTAATGTTCATTTGGCCCCCTCTCCCTGATCTCTCTGGAGACTCTGGAGAGAAATAAGGAAAGTTGGTTTTAAGAAGTAATGAAGAGAGAAATTTTTGGACCCCATTTGAAATTCAGAAGATTTAGGATTAGTGATGTGATTATGCCTCACTCATCAGAATCAGTTTTGATCCCTTTAAAGGCATGACAATTTCTAATGTAAAATAGCCTTAAGCTGGGCAACCTTTAATAAGATATATGTGGCACAGTCATTTCCATATCTCATAAATCTCCATTTTCTTGAGGTATTCCTTCTTTTTGCATCATTTAAGTACTTTCCGTGTGTGGTCATATCTACAATATTCATTGTAATTTTTCAGATTCATCTTCCCTACCAAATTGTAAACTCAGTGAGAGTACTGACCATGCCTTTCTATTGTACATTTTTTCCCTAACCCTGCCGCTGCTCTTCCTATGAAGGCAGACATACTCAGAGTAGGGAGTTTCTGGGTGTCACTAACTTCACCGATTTTTTACTCAATATGCCAGCAAGTTAAGTGTTCAAGTTGCATTTCTCAACCTTAGGACCAGCAATAGGGGCCTAGAGCTAATTACATTGTATCCATGGGACAGGATAGAGAGGAAATAAGGACAGAGGTAGTGGAAGGAGCTTGGAGAAAGGAATGCCTTTGTATATTGCAGTTTTTCATCCTATAGGTAGTTATTGAATGCCTACTATGTGTCAAGACCTCCATTAGTAACTGGGGCACTGCAACTATATGCAACATGTGCAAGATCTCCGCCTCCATGGAGCATGCTGCCTCATGAGAGAGATTAATAATTTAGAGTTACTTAAAATGGGTTAAGAGTCCCAAAATAAAAGTAACAGAGTGCTTGGAGGGTATTTACTGAGAGGAGGGGCTTCTACATGAGTTTCACTGAGAGATTCATCAAGATTAAGCTGGCCTGAAATTAATCTGAAATGCTTTCAGTGAGAAACAACATTTTCACGTCAGTAAGAATTTTCCAACACCAAGAACCAATGTTATATTTATAGCCTCCTTTACGTCAACTTGTCAAGCAGCATCTTTAACACAGTCCGCTCCCTAGAAGCATCTCACGCTTGTTGCAGGCTGTGGCAGCACTGAAGCCAGACGTTCTGTCGTCTCCATTTCAGCATAGCAGGGGATGCTGGGAGTTAGTCTGCCAGGAGCATACTGTTAGCACAAGTGTCCCAAGTGAGCCAAATGACAATAGCAGCTCTGATTCCCTAGAGTCGATTTTATTGGGTGGAACACTCTCCTCCAGACAGCATCAGCCTGTGGGAATGTAAGAGCCCCACCCTGTGGACCTTCTGTCTCCCCACCCTGTGGAGCTTGCACCGTGCTGAGGAGTCAGCTACCTGGGCCAGGGTGTAGAGGTCTGGACAGACTCAGGAGGTGTCAGTGACTGAGTGGTGTGGCTTTGGGATACAGGCCATTCCCCCAACATTTCCCCCAAACTAGACTGGCACCTCCTCCTCATAGGAGCTCCACTAGCCCCTCTCTCCAGGCTCCTGGCAACCCCACACTCCTGACTCCTTGTGGCTTTACCCTGCTGTGGGGTGGGTAGAATTTGGACAGACTGAGGTGTGTGGCCGTGGGGTGGGAGCCACTCATCCTACCATCTCCCAGTCCTGACTGGCACCTCCCCCCAATGGGAGAGTCATTGGCCCCATCATCCCAACTCCTGGTGGCCTAACCTGTTGAGATCTGTCTCCTGGCAGAATCTGGAACAAACTGAGTTATGTGGCTCTAGGACAGGAGCACTTTTTCTTTAGTGCAGAGCCCTCCCTTCACATGGCCAAATCCTGATAAACTCTGCTGGCCTCACTCTGATGACTTCCTGAGACCCCCATCTCACCACAAAGGTGTGCGAGCACCCAGTGGGTGGCAGCTAGACTTGGTGTACCCTGGGACATTTGCTGAGTGTCCTCAGACCCAGCACTGGCGCCAAGTTTGAATCTATATCAATCTGGTGAACACCACGCACTCCAGCCTGGTGACTCAGTACTAGAGTACTGCCAGAGGCTGTTTTAGTGACTGAGCCTAACAGGTAGCTGGCAGGCTGAGGCAGACAGAAGTGGATCTGGGAGTACCTTGGGACTTTAACTGACTTGCTCCCCAGTCTGGTTGCAGTAAAAGTGAGCCTTCATGTAAGGCTTGGTCCTTCATACACATACCCAGGCCCAACAGGGCACCATAAACTATGGATCACTTTATAACTCCAAACAGGTTTCCCAGGGCCAGTCACACGCTGTGACTGACATTGGTCTGTAACAGAGTCCCTCCCAGTATGCTCCAGAACCAACACACCCAGGGGTCAGCTTCAGACAACATCAAAGCAGGATCCAGTAGGCTTCACAAGCAGCATATCCAAAGGGAGATCTCAGCAGGCACCAGACCCTGCTAAGGTGAATTCCACTTTATGTGGTCACTAAACACACATCAGCTCATTCACTGTGGTCAGTGTTGATCCTCACAACCAGCCAGCCTGAAGGTTGACCCATGCATGAATGGGCCAGTAGCAATCAAGACTCAATTACTATGGGTAGGCCCACATAACCCACACAAGGGAAATTCCTGAAGCACTCGGGTCAGGTGATTTGGAGACTGTGCTGTTGGGTCCCCCAGGACGTCTACAACATAAGGCCACTATACCAAGACTGGGAGTCACAGCACATCTACCTAATACATAGAAACAAACAAAAACAGGCCAAAATGGAGAGACAAATAAACCGGCTCCAAATAAAAGAAGAGGAGAAATCTCCAGGAAAAGAGTTATATGAAATGGAGGCAAGCAATTTACCAGCTATAGAGTATCCTTAGCAATGGTTATAAGGATACTCAAGGAACTTAGTGAGAACTACAACAGCATGGAA
This sequence comes from Micronycteris hirsuta, assembly GCA_004026765.1. NCBI lineage: Eukaryota > Metazoa > Chordata > Mammalia > Chiroptera > Phyllostomidae > Micronycteris > Micronycteris hirsuta. Next base: position 97,447 of record PVJI01001789.1, on the reverse strand, counting down.
AAGGACATAGAAAACCATAAAAAATGAACCAGTCAGAAATGAAGAATACAACATCTGAAATAAAGAATACACTAGAAGGAATAAATAGTAGGTTCAATGAAGCAGAGGATCAAATTAGCGATTTGGAAGACAAGGTAACAGAAAACACAGAATCAGAGAAGTTAAAAGAAAAAGGAATTTTAAAAAATGATGAGATATCATGGAGATAGTATAAAGCATAATTATATCTGCATCATATAGGTGCCAGAAGGAGAAGAGAGGAAGCAAGGGATCAAGAACCTATTTAAGAAATAATGACTGAAAACCTGGTGAAGGAAAAAGATACACAGGCCCAGGAAGCACAGAGAGTCCCAAACAGGGTGAACTCAAAGAGGCCCACACCAAGCCACATCATACTTAAAACGACAAAGGTTAAAGACAAAGAGAAAAAATTCTTAAAAGCAGCAAGAGACAGTTAGTTACCTATAAGGGAGCTCTCATAAGACTGTCAGCTCATCTCTCAACAGAAATATTTCAGGTCAGAAGGGATTGGAATGGAATACTTAAAAGTGATGAAAAGCAAAGACCTACAACCAAGACTATTCTACCCAGCAAGACTATCTTTTAAAATTGAAGGAGAAATAAAGAACTTCACAGACAAGAAAAAGCTCAGGAGTTTGTTACCACTAAACGAATAATACAAGAAATATTAAAGGGTCTTCTTGAAGAAGAAGGGGAAAAAAAAAAACCCAGAGGAACAAGTTAAAAGATTAAAATGGCAAGAAACACATACCTATCAATAATCACTTTAAATGTAAATGGCTTAAATATTCCAGTCAAAAGACAGAGGGTAGCTGAATGGATAAGAAAACAAGACCCATATATATCCTGTCTATGAGAGACCCACCTCAGAACAAAAGATACACATAGACTAAAAGTAAAATGATGGAAAAATATATTTCATGCAAGTGGAAAGGGGAAAAAAGATGGGATAGCAATACTTACATCTGACAAAATAGACTTTAAAACAAAGGCCATAGTAAGAGACTAAGAAGGACACTACATAATGATCAAGGGAGCAATTCAACAAGAGTATATAACCCTTATAAACATTTATGCACGCAACATAGCACCTAAATATATAAAGCAAATCTTGATAGACATAAATGGAGAGCTCAAAAGTGATACAATAATTGTAGGTGTATTTAACATCCCAAAGATATCAATGGATAGATCTTCCAGACAAAAAATATCAACAAGGAAAGAGCTGCCTTAAATGACACACTAGATCAGATGGAGTCAATTGATATATTTAGGACATTTACCCCAAAGCAGCAAAATATACATTCTTTTCAAGAGCACATGGAACATTTTCTAGGGTAGACCATATATTAGGACACAAAGTATCAATAAATTTCATAAGATTGAAATTATATCATGCATCTCCTCTGACCATAATACTATGAAGCTAGAAATCATTCAAAAGAAAAAAAATTAAAAACACACACAGACATGGAGGCTAAATAACATGTTGCTGAACAATGAATGGGTCAACAATGAGGTCAAGGAAGAAATCAAAGGTTACCTGTGCAAACAAAGGAAAATGAGAACACAACCACCCCAAATCTGTGGGGCATGGTGAAAGCAGTCCTAAGAGGGAAAGCACAGCATTACAGGCCTACCTCAAGAAACAACAAAATATCGAATAAACAAAAACTTTACACTTAAAAGAACTAGAAAAAGAACAGCAAAGCCAAAAATAAGTAAAAGAAAGGAAATAATAAAGATCAGAGCAGAAATAAAATGGAATCTAAAAAAACAATACAAAAGATCAATGAAACCAAGAGCTGGTTCTTTGAAAAGATAAGATTGACAAACTTTTAACCAGACTCATTAAAAAGAGAGGACCCAAATAAATAAAACCATAAATGAATGAAAGTAATAACTGACACCAGAGAAATACAAAGAATCATAAAAAAATATTACAACTGTGTGTCAACAAATTGGAAAACCTGAACAAAATGGATAAATTCCTAGAGAAATATAATCTTCCAAAATTGAATCGAGAAGAAGCAGAAAACCTGAATAGACATGTTACAACTAGTGAAATTAAGGCCGTAATCAAATAACTCCCAACATACAAAAGTCTTTCATTGGATGGCTTCACAGGTGAATTTTACCAAACATTCAAGGAAGAGCTAACCCCTATCTTCAAACTATTCCAGACAATTCAAGAAGAGGGAAGATTCCCAAGCTCATTTTATGTGGCCAGCTTTATCCCAATTCCAAAACCAGATAGAGACGCTACAAAAAAAGAAAATTATAGGCCAATATCCCTGATGAATATAGATCCTAAAATCTTCAACAAAATATTAGCAAACCACATTCAGCAGTACACTAAAAAGATCATACAGAATGATCAAGTGGGATTTATTCCAGGGGTGCAAGGTTGGTACAGTATCCTCAAATCAATAAATGTGATACATCACATAAATGGAATGAAAGACAAAAATCACATGATAATAGATAACAGAAATAGATGCAGATAAAGCATTTGATAAAATCCAGCCCCCATTTATGATAAAAAATCTCATCAAAGTGGGAATAGAAGGAACATATCTCAACGTTATAAAGGTCATATATGACATACCTACAGCCAACATCATACTGGGCAAAAACCAAAAGCATTTTCTTTAAGATCGGAAACAAATCAGGGATGTCCACATTCACCATTCTTATTCAGCATAGTACTGGAAGTCCTAGTCACAGTAATCATACAAAAAGAACAACTAAAAGGCATCAAAATTGGAAAGGAAGAAGTAAAACTGTCATTATTTGCAGGTGACACGCATGATACTATATATAGAGAAGCCTAAATTTTCCCTCAAAAAACTAGTAGAACTGATAAATGAATTTAGTGAAGTAGCAGGATACAAAATAAATATCCAGAAATTAGTTGCATTTTGTACACTAATAATGAACTATCAGAATGCATAACTAAGAATACAATCCCATTTACAATTGCATCAAAAAATAAAATACACAGGTATAGATTTAACCAAGGATGTAAAAGACCTATACTTAGAAAACTATAAGACACTAAAGGAGGACATTGAAGAAGACACAAATAAGTGGAAGCACATACTGTGTTCATGAATAGGAAGATTTAACATCATTAAAATGTCTCTACTACTGAAGCAATCTATCTATAGGTTCAATGCAATTCCCATCAAGATACCAATGACATATTTCACAAAAGTAGAACAGATATTCCAAAAACTTATGTGGAGCCACAAAAGACTCAGAATAGCCACAGCAATATTCAGAAAAAGAAAGTTGGAGGTATCATACTACCTGATATGAAACGATACCACCAGGCCATAGTAATCAAAACAGCATAGTACTGGCATAAAGACAGACATAGAGATCAATGGAACAGAGTAGGGAACTCAGAAATAAACCCGTGCTTTTATATAATGTCAGTTAACAGTTGGCAAAGGAGGCAAGAACATACAGTGGGGTAAAGATAGTCAATTCAATGCACGGTGTTGGAAAACTGCAGACACACGCAAAAATGAAAGTGCACCCCATCATACATTATACACAAGAATAAATTCAAAATGGATTAAAACTTAAATATTAAGCTAAAAACCATACAAATCCTACAAGAAAACATAGTAAAATCTGGGACATTTCTTGTAGCAATGATTTTTCTGACATATCTCCTCAGGCAAAGGAAACAAAAGAAAAACTAAACAAACAGAACTACATCAAACTAAAAAGTTTTTGTACAGCAAAGGAAATTATCAACAAAATGACAAAGAAACCCACTGAATGGGAGAACATATTTGCCAATCATACATATGTTAAGGGGTTAATACTCAAAATTTATAAAGAACTTTTAAAACTCAACACCAAACCCCCCCCCCCAACAATTCAATTAAAAAATGGGCAAAGGACCTAAATAGATACTTCTCCAAAGAGGACACACAGATAGACAATGGGCATGTGAAAAGATGCTCAGCATCACCAATCATCAGAGAAATGCAAATTAAAACCACAGTGAGATATCACCTCATACTTGTCAGAGGTGATATCTCACCTGTACCATATTATGGCCATCATCAATAAATCATCAAACAAGTGTTGGTGAGAATGTGGAGAAAAGGGGACCCTTGTGCACTGTTGGTGGGAGTGCAGTTTGGTGCAGCCACTGTAGAAAACAGTAGGGAGGGTCCTAAATAAATTAAAAAATGGAACTTCCTTACGATCCTATAATTCCATTTTAGGAATATAGCTGAGAAACCTGAAACATTGATTCAAAAGAATATATGCATCCCTATGTTCATTGCAGTGTTATTTACAATAGCCAAAACTTGGGATCAGTCCAAGTGCTCATCAGTAGATGAGTGGATAAAAAAGCTCTGGTACATTAACACAATGGAATACTACTTAGCTATAAAAAAGAAGGAAATCTTTTCTTATATGACAGTATGGATGGGTGTAAAGAGTATTATGCAAAGTGAAATAACCCAGTCAGAGATTCACTTATACATGGAATCTAATGAAAAAATAAACTAACAAATAGAAATAGACTCATAGATACAGAGAAAAGGCTGACAGCTGTTGGTGCAGAGGCAGGTTGGGGCCTTGGATGAGAAAGGAGAAGGGTTTAAACAAAAACAAAAACAACCCCCCAGAAAACCTCAGAAATTACCAGAGGGAGAGGGGGTGGGGAGGTGGAAGAGGGCAGAGGGGGATAGATGGTGATGGAGAGTTCATTTGGGGTGGTGAACACACAATACCATGTACAGCTGATGTTTTATTGAATTGTACATCTGAAACCTGTGTAATTTCTTAACCAATGTCACCCCAATATATTCAATAAAAACATTTTCCCTAGTGAGCCAAAACACAATAGCAGCTCTGGTTTTCTGCAGTCTGGAGGCATTTCTCTGGCCAGACCTTGGAACTGGATGAAAGTCTTTAAGTCTATGATCTCATTTGTGTTTTTTGAATGGTGACAATGACATTGAATTTTTTAGACTCTGAACACACCTCCAAAGGTAGATTTTTAGAATTTTTGTTGAATAGTGCATCAGGTCTAACCCGTGCGGTCAGTGATGTTTACTGTTATTGGGATGCTGCATGTTATACAAATGTGTGCATGAAAAAGAGTGAAAATAGATTATGCTGCAGATGAATGACATTATTCACCAATGAAGCCTCAAAGTATTAAAATGAGTACTATAAAGAAAAGATCAACAAAAAACAAGCCTTGGTTATGCTGCTAACTGTACTTAGGAGTCCAGCCAAACAATGTTCAACCATTGACTAGCTTGAATTAGCTCCCAGAAGCAATTAAGGCTCTTTAATTGTGAGCACAATTCCACATAGGGAAGCTCAGGGTAAGAAATAATATCAAGCTCTTCATGAAGAATCACGAGAGCCCATAGTCCATTCGTTAGTCTGATCCCAGTTTTCTCTGTGCAGATAGGGGACTGTATTCACACAACGGTGCTTTAGCCAGCTCAGACTTGTTGTTCAGAGTAAGGGGCTTCTTTGGGCTTTCCTCGATTGGTGTCTGAAACCTGGGTCCAGCATAATCGCTTTTCAGTGGGCTAGCACTCTAAATCATGACCCATGTGAGATCTGGAATTAGGAGGGAGTAACCGTCTCAATGAGTGGAAAGGCTTTGCTGAGGAGGGGACATTTGATCTGCATCTTTGAGGACATTCAGGGTTGGCCCAGGGCACAGAGGCGACACAAGCGCTTTCGTTGCAGACAGAGCCCGTGTGCAGAAGCACAAAGGTGCAGCGTATGGAGGGAACAGCTAATAGTTAGAGGTGCCTATAGAGAAGATCGTGGCAAGGAGGGATGGGTGAGGGGGATGTGACAGTTTCCTGTGCTTGCCTCAAGACCTTCTCCTGAAAGCAGTGAGGATTAAAAAGCAGGCTTTTTAAGTAGTCAGATGATAGAATTACATTTGCTTTTCAGAGCTATGTTGTGGCAAACAAGAAACCAAAGACAGTATGATGAAGCTGGTGTGGCAGGTGCTAAAAACCCAGGTCCTTGTGTGGCAGTGGGTAATGGAGGCGGGAATCAAGCGAAGCGATGCTTAGGAGAGATGTCAGTCAGAGCCACCCTCAGCAGAGGAAACAAAGACTCAGGGATAGAGAGTATGCCCATTGCAGGAGGCCAGAACCTGAGGATGATTGAAGGAGATGTAATCAGCTGCCACTTGCATTCCCTTTCAGACCTTGGGACCTGTAATCTGGAGATTTTTCTCTTGAGCTCCCGGGCTGATAGTAGGAGGATTTATTTAAGGTTTATTATGCCATTGGCACTGTAAGCATCCTACTGGTGCTATCTAATTGAATCTTTATTGCAGAAAAATCATGTAATGTAATTATTAATATTATCTCCATTTTTCAGATGAGGAAATTAAGGCCTAAGAAGATAAGGAATTTGCCCAGGCCTTCAAGCTTGGGTGCCAGACCCTAGCATCCACTCTGTTTACCCCTATACCTGCTATCCAAGAGAAAGATTTCTGGGTTTCCTCATGGGTATATAAAAAAAAAAGAAAGTCCCAAACAGAACCTCCTGTCTCCCGGTTGCATCTCTCCCTTCTCCTTTTCTCCTCTGCCTTGTTAATGACAATACCCTTTTCTTAGATCCTGAAACTAGGAAATGTGGAAGTCCCGGACTCCTCCCTGTCCCTCTTGTGCATCACGCGAGTCACCAGCCCTGAACTGCTCCTTCTTCTACATACTCCACTCTGAGCTGTGTCTTCACTGTGGACCAGCCGTGCCTCTCAGACCCCCTCTTCTTTATGAGTGCTTTGCAACGTCTGTGAATTACTGTCTCTCTTACCTTCTCTACTGGATTGTGAAGTCCTTCAAGTCAGGGACTGTGTTTCATGCACTTTCGTATGCCTCTATGGACTCTCGTAGTCACTGTCTGAGCAATAGTAGAAGGGCTTTAACTAATAATGAAAAATTGTGTTTTACTATTCATTTATTTTTGCAGTTTACCCAAATTGAGAGTGCGGTTGGAGGTATGCATGCTGCAGAATAGCTGGCAGATTTTATCTGAGTTCTAACTAGAGAACAGCAGACGAAATCAATGGGTTGGACAAAGTCAAGGATTGGTTTCCGGACCTTCTCCAAAGGGTAGGTTTCTGCAGGAAGGTCTCGGAGAAACCATTTGGACTCCATAGGGGAATCAGGTCTCAGGCAGTTCCAAGGCCCAGCGTGCAGTGTGAAGTGCCGCTAACCTGCAAAGCCAACCAGCCACCTCCCCTCTAGACAAGAATGCAGAGAACCAACTTTGGGGCATGAAAGCTGGATTACCAGACATTCCTCAGAAAGAGGATCTGTTCTCTTTTTCCCCTCTTATGTTTTTCTCTTCACTTTGCCTAAATAGCAAGTGAAGTCAGTGTGGCATAGTCTGGGTTTTTAATTAAGACAGGAAGTGGATTTCATATTAAATTACTTTAAAATTTGCAGGCATTTTCATAATGAAATAGACTCCTTTTATTTACAAATGAAATTCTAATTTTCTCAGCTTTTCTCTCCTATATTTAGTGGTCATTCTAAATCCATCATCATATGATCTTATTTTTGCCTTCCCAGTCATTTTTGAAAACTCCTACTTGTGTTTGTTGGTGAGTCTTGTGTCCTGTTCTGTCATGAGAGCGGTGGCCAGGGTATAAGCCTACCCTGAGGACTTTTCATGCTGCAAAAGTGCATTAATTTTGCTTCTATTTAGTGATAATTTAGGTGACTGGGACTGACGCTGAGTAAAATGTTTGGTCTTTTATGTATAAAATTGTCCTTTTCCCACTAATTTTCAGAATGGTGGAGCTGAAGGAAATATTTGTAAGAGCTTGTCACAGATGGCTTACTTGACAGATGAGGAAACCAAGGTACCGAAGGTAAAAGAATACTTGAGAGTAGGAAAACCCAATCTTCTGTCCTTAAATTCCCATGATACCATGTAAAAAAGAGATAAGTTTCTAAAAAATTCTAAATCGTTCTCAGTTTGAACCCTATAGCGATGTAAGCAAGGCTTTCTTATCTATCATCTTCCTACCCCCACCCCATCGCACATCGTTCTAACATTGTAGTTATCCTCATATCCTTACAAGCCAGCAGGGCCTTAATCAGTCCAGAGCTAGTTTTTGGAATCTTCACTGTACTGGAGATGCATCCTCTCACACTGCTTTCCTTCATATCCAACCCTGAAGTGGCCACTTGCAGTAGAAAGGGAAGAGGAGAAACGTGGGTGGTCCCCTCTCTTCACAGCTGATGGGGCAGCCTGTCATCAGAGCTGACTGTCTCCTTCTGCCAACAAGCTCTTAGTTGAGCCACCAACCCCTTAGGGTGGCTCCCAGGTTGACCTTGGGAACTGGCAAGTTCTTGAAATGTTGGACAAGCTCAAGGAATTGGCTGTGAACAGCTGTTGCTCTGGAGGCCATTTCCAGTGTAATCCCTGTCCCAGAATTTTGAAAGAGTTCTAGTAAGTTCAAAAGGGGCCTTCCATTTTTGTTCAGAAGCTCTCCAGGGGTGTCCAACCTGCAGCCCGCAGGCCACATGCAGCTCAGGATGGCTATGCTTGGGGCCCAACACAAAATCGTAAATTTACTTAAAACATTATGAGGTTTTTTTGTGTGATTACGTGTCACAGTGTATTTAATGTGGGCTCAAGACAACTCCTCATCTCCCAGTGTGGCCCAGAGTTGCCAGACAGCTGGACACCCTTGCCAGTGTGCATTCTTGGGAAGTTTGGATGCCTTTGGGACTCTGATGAAGGCTGTGGACCACTCCGGTCACCCCAGCCTCCAATACAGAGACCATGTGCACACACATATTCACACAGCTTTGCACGCTCCTGCAGGGCATCTGTGGATCCATGGACTTTCCCTGTAAGATTCGGTCTCCCTAACCTAGGAAGTTCAAACTCATGGAGAGTGCCACCTAAATGTATGTGGCACTATATGGTTGATGACACTTTTGAAATACAGTAAATAGCATTTGATCCTGAATAAACTCACACGGTAGTTAATTTCTCCCACTTAATAGATATAAAATAACAGAAAATGATAATAATGACAATATTATTTTCTATTGCTAACATTTGTTGGTTGTCAGAGCTATTCTAAGCTCCTTTACATGTGTAACACTTTACATGGGTTAACTCCTCTTTCTAATGTCCTTTTGAGGTAGGAACAATGATTAACTCTGTTCAAAGGTGAGCAAACTAAGGTAGCATAGTGGGGGCTCACAGGGTCGGTGGGGGTTTGAGGGCTGTACAGAGGATGGAGTGGAGTCCAAGGCGTCTTTAGTATTTTGTGAATGACTCTTCCTTTTGGTCAGCACACTTTCCCTGTGCAGAACAGTCTTTAACCAATTTAGCATTAGAATCACTTACGCAAACACAGTGCCCAGGGAAGTCTATCCAGTATTGGCCCAGCTTTTAATAGAAGCATGCCAGCCTGGCAGACTGGTTTCTGTGGTGTCTATGGAGTGGCCAGCTCCAGGATGTCTCTTTGTACTCCTACAATACTTCAAGAAGAACTGATTTTCCCAAAGAAGTTGGGGTGAATTAGTATGGAAGGCTAAATATTGGGCAGCTGAAAATGATAAATGGGCTGATAATATGCTAATATCTTTTCCAGTCATGGGATTCTGTGACTCCATGATTTTGTGCCAATCCCTTGGTTGAGCGATTGAATGAATTGATGGTGATCAACCATCGCCATTAGTCCATGCCAAATGCTCAGTGCCAGCAGCTGAGGCTCATCCCAGGGCCACGCCCTGGGCCCCCAGAGCCCACCCCATGCTCTGGGAAAGAAGACAGGAAGCAGAGTCTGTTTTCCCTTTAAAAAAAAGTGGTTGAGCTAACCACCATATTAACGTAAGCCGTTTCCATGGGAAAAGAATTTTATGTGTGGGGTGGTGGGCCATAGTAAAAACTTTATTTTATTTTTAATTTGATGCTGGTTTTCCAGTTGCCTTTGGGCCACACTAATATGTAGAGACTAAATTCGGAACTTGTTGGGTTTTTACAGGGAGTTGTTGTGTAAAAGGAGCTCTTTGCTCCGCTCTAGTTTTTCCTAGCGCCTGATCACTGTGCCTGTGGCCAGGACCCATGGGGCTGAGTTTTCTACTCTGGACACACCTCCCCATCTCTTTGTGTTCCCGGTCCAGATCTGACACTTGTGCAGGGGAGGCCATGAACATAGACTGCCCAGTACGTACGCACACTCCCACACCCTTTCTTTCGTCTTCCAGGCTTTCATAGTAAACACTGTCCCAAATAGCCGCCTGAGCTCGGCAGTGAGACTGCGGCAGGTAGGGTGTCACTGAGCATGTGGGTAGAAGTAGCATGACAGGGAAGAAAGAACACGGCTCGCCAGCCACACACATCTGGCATTCAGTCAGTAGCTCTGTTCTTTCTTTAAAATTCTCCTTCCTCTATGTTCTGTTTTGCTATTTTCTATCGCTGTGACTTCAGCCTCACTAACCTTTGTTTCCGAGATGTTAGGTCTGCTCTTAATTCCTTGCAATGTAGTATTCTTACTAGACATCTCAGTTTTCATCTCTGGAAGTTTGGGTTTTTTTTTCTTATCTTCCATGTCTCTCCTTACCTGTTTTTAATACAAGGAGTAGTCACAACAACAGTTTTAATGACCACTTGCTCACTCTGACAGCTGTGTCAGTCCATCAAAAACAGATCGATTGTCTTCCACACTGTAGATCACACTTCCCTGCTCCTTTGCACGCCTGGAACCCTTGGTTGGATGTAAGAAAATGTGAATTGTTTCTGGTTGGTTGCTTGATGTTTTTGCATGCCTGTAAATATTCTTGAGCTTTGCTCTGGGATGTAGTGAAGTTATTTAGCAGTTTGATCCTTTCAGGTCTTGTGTTTATGATTTGTTAGGCAGCTCTGGAGCAGTGCTAAGTCTAGGATTAATTACTCCTCTGTACTGAGGCATGCCTGTCCTGAGTACTCTACCCAGCATCCTGTGATCTAGTTTTCCCTTGGGCTGGCGGGAGTGACAGGAACCCTGTGTAAGTGCCGGCACGTTTCACTCTAATCCTTTGGTGCTTCCTTCACTCGCAGGGTGCTTACCCACATGCATGTACTTTTCAATCCTTTGCTGGATACTCAAGAGGGGCCCGCTGCAAATCTCTTTCTGGTATGTTATTTTCTCTGTATGTTTCTCTTCTCTGTCGTGTGAACTCTGCCTTGCTGTCCCCTGTTCTATTTCCTCAATTTAAGGAGTTGACTACATTCTGCCTGCATCCCTCTTATCTGTGTTGCTGCCTGGAAATTTTCTCCAGGCAGTATGTGGGGGCAATACCAAGCCTCATCTCATCTGTTATTTCTCTTAGGGATCCTTGTGTTTCATGGCCTGATGTTCAGTGTCTTGAAAAGTGTTGTATAATGTATTTTGTCCGTGTGTGTGTGTGCGTGTGTGTGTGTGTGTGTTTCAGGTCAGAGAGTGAATCTGGATCCTGTCCATCTTGACCAGAAGCAGAAGTATATTAATGGGAAATGAGGCATAGGTTGAGGTACCACTCAGGATTTTGTAGTACCTTTGCATATTTGGTACTGATTTCACACAAAAATAAAATTTCCAGAGTACATTATTTTCATGTAGGTTGGTGCCCCTCCCTCCCTCCTCCCTCCCTCCTCCCTCACTCCCTCTCGCCTCCCTCCCTCCCCCCTCCCTCCTCCTTCCCTCCTTCCTTCCTTCTGGCTAGCATGTTCAGTGTTGCTCATTTATTCATTTTTCTACCAATACTTACCGAGCATCCACTAAATGCCATATATTCTGCAGGGCACTGGGGATATAAAGTGATGTGACGGTTCCCCCATCAGACTAACCATAATGTGGTCATTGCTTCAAAATTCCCCCCAAAGTACTTATGAGCCAATTTCTTGCATATAACCCATGAGTATCCTTCCTGAATGGGAAAAACAGAATATACAACATTCGAATAGCAAGCCTTTTGGGCAATAGGTGGAAGATTGTAGGTATTCAATAAATATGCATTATTTGAATGGATGAATGAATAAAAATTATCTGCAAATTTAATAATTATATTGATGATTTTAGGACTCTACTTAGCTCAATATGGCTTGAAAGAATTTGAAAATACTTTACCATCCAACTTGCAAAGCAGTTTATTTGGAACTATGTATTGTGTCATTGATATGCTCCAGGTACTGTGTTTGGCATTGGGGCGATGGCAGCGGGTAAGACATAGTACTTATCCTCTGAGCTTATGGTCTACAATTGTGCAAAGTACTGGCTGTGTCAGAACAGCTAGAAGAGTACTTTATTCAGACTCATTAGGTCAGGGAGGACTTCCAGGAGGAGGTGATGGCTAAACTATAGCCTGAACACACGATACCTGTGGTTAAGGGGCAGATTTTGAATGAATCCATTTCTACCAAGGCCTAAACTACAGCCTTGGAAGCTAGAGTTAGACTTTCACATCCAGTATCTGCTTCTGTTCTGATAGCTTTCATATAAAATTGGATGAGCTATAAATGTGAAATCACCTTCCAATTATGTACAGTGCAATATTCTGGCACTACCTGGTTGAAATGAAAACACCTAAAGTTCCCTTTAATACAGAATCCATTAAAAACGTATCCCAGGAGAGGGCTAAGCACAGAGGGCTAAGGTCTTAACAAATGCTTGTTTAATTGAATTGAGGACATAAACTTCAAGAGGTGGCAAGGAGAGACATTGGGGAATCTGTTGCCTCCCTCCTCTCAGTTCTGGGCTGCTGCCTGAGTTCATCTTTCTTCAGTTCGTCCCGCACTGCAACAAAGAAGTGCTTCAGTTCAGCAGCGCGGCATCTTGCACGCATGCTGAGCAGGAGGGCTGTCGAGAGAGACCATGTAGTAAATACAGAGCACTCATTGAAATGCCAAGTGTCACTACTTTGGCATTTAATTATCTGACTTGCTGGCAGCTGGAAGTAGGGAAGCAAGCAGAAAAAAAGAAGAAAGGCAGCGAAGAGCAGAAGGCAGAACTGGACAGTGATCTGATGTAGACAGCCAGGCCAGGAGCAATACTTTCTAGGCACATCCTTAAAAAAAAAAAAAAAAAAAAAAAAAAACTCGCTTTGTATTGACTTAGAATTACCTACCGGTTTTTGAGAAGCAATCTTGATTAAAATGCTTTCTGATATTTGGGGGGGAAATCATCACTTTGGCCATATAGAACACACACAATCAGTGAACTCTTAAAATGAAGATAATTTTAGGTTGTGTTCAGTGTGGGCTGTCGAAGACATGTAAACACACAGTGAAGTCATATGGGAAATTCAAACAAAACAATGCTGGTGCTGTGGGAGCTCCGGCAAGTCTGAATTAAAATGACTTGCAGCCTGTTGGCTGGGTAGGGTGGGGAGATGTGGGCTCTTGGGGTAGCAGACAGATTGTAGTCCGAGCTCTGCCGCCTGCAGCCTGAATTTGGGCATCTCTGCGTGTCAACACCTAAGTCCTATCAGAAGCTTTTGTTGTTTGGAACGTTATGCTGGCCTAAAAGTCACTTTATTTAGTGCCTAGCACAGAGCCATCTACAGCAGGAGATATGTTTGAAAAATCTTTTTTTTTAAAGCAGCAGATCCCTCTTATTAAAATATTATAGGGGGCACTCCTGTCTGAAATTTAACAGGAAGGAGCTAGCTGCCCAAAGGAGTGCGATTGGCCCCTCGAGACACCTGCAGGGCTCCCTTCACATGCCACCTTTCCAGGGAGACCTTAACCCACCCGGCCTGAGTAGTGTGCCATCCCCGCCCCAACCCCAGTCTCTGGCACCCCTGTCGCCTTGTACTATGTGCTTTCCTCCATAGTAGGTACCATTATCTGCCTCTCCGTATGTTGTCCTTTTTGACTATGAGTCTGCTCCTCCCCCACCGGAATATATGCCACATGAGGGCAGGGACTTTATCTATTGCTCTGCTATCTGTCTCTAGCAGAGAGGTGTTCCTGTACCTGGAACAAAGTCGGCACTCAAGCGATTGCCTTTTCAATGAATGGCACATAAGTAATAACCAGTATTGACAAATATGATTCCTGCTTTGACAGTCTAGTCTTGCAAAAAGACAGGAAATAAGGAAACTGTTGGCTGTTTTGGTGAGTATTGTGCTGGGGGAAGTATGGAGTGTTGTGGAAACACAAAGGAAGGCCTCTAACCCAGACATGGGGGTTCCAGGAAGGCTTCCTGGAATAGGAAACCTGAGCACTTAATAAAGTGAGGCATGTAGAAAATAAGTCACTGTCCCAAAGGCACAAACACTGAAAAGTGTATTCAGAGCAATGAGATGGCACTGACACAAAGGCCTTGCTTGGTCTCTGTTCTAAACCTGTGATGCTTTGATACTGCAGAAGTCACTGTCAGTCATGGCAGTGGGGGCAGAGGGAGGTCAGGACAACGTGGCTACGTCATGGAGAACTGCCTGGAACAGAGTGACTTGCAGGATTAGGTCCAGGGAACGTTCACATTACTGTGGAGGGTGATGAAGCGCATTGTGGAGGAAGAGGAGATGACGTTATGGATCTGTACGATGCTGTGGAAGGGAGAGCAGCAGGTTTGGGCTTTCGTCAGGACCTGATCCAGGAGAAGGTGCTTCTAAAACAAACATTCCATGCTCTGGCATTATAACAGTGGCTATCCTATGTGCAAAAATATTTTAAAATACAGATACTTTGATCTAGGAGTTCCAATTTTAAGAATTTATTTTAAGACAATTTATTTTAACGTAATCTTTTTATGTATATAGTACATGCTCATGTATCAAGAGTCTATGTACTGTATATTAATATTAATATGTATATAAACATATATCACTGGAAAATAACTGGAGAGTATCTAAACATCCAACAGGAGGGGATTGAGTAAATAATGTGGATAATCCATACAGCGGAATAGTATGCAGTTGTTAAAGACAGTAATTTTGAGATAAACAGTCACGTGCCACTTAATGATGGGGCTGTGTTCTGAGAAGTGAATTCTCAGGTGCCTCTGTTGTTGTGTGAACATCGCAGAATGTACTTACACAAACCGAGGTGGTGTAGCTACCTCACAAGTAGCTGTGTGGTGTGATCCATTGAGCCCAGGCTACAGACCTGTGGGGCATGTTACCATGCAAAGCAACACAAGGTCATGTGAAGTGCAAGAGAACATGACGCCATCAAGAGACAGGTAAACACGAGACATACCAGGCTGCAACTGACATAACATGGCATGCTGTCTTCCAGCTGATTGTTACTAACAAATAGAAAGCATACACTCTCAAACAATAATACAAAGTATCGTGTAGTAAATACAGAAACCAGTAACACAGTTGTTTGCCATCATCCAGCATTGTGTACGGTACGTAATTGGACACTTTCAGGTGACTAGCAGCACAGGAGGTGTGTTTACACCAGCATCACCACCGACACATGGACATGTGTTAGATGGCTGTCCCCTCACTTGGCGACAGGCACTTCTCAGTGGTGGCCACTGTGGCACGCGTGGGCCGTCCACCAAAACGCGGTTATGGGGCACGTGGCTGGTTATTGATGTGGGAAGATAATAGCCATGAATTGTTCAGCAAACTATCTTATAGTGTGGAATGATTTTATTTTCTAAAGAAATGTGTGTCTATGTTATCCAATATATTTTATAATGTTTTTATGTAGTCAATACATTTTTATTCATATAATAAGAATCAGTGGAAAGCCATGCGATGATAAATATATATGCCCCCACCCCTTTAAGAAACAGCTAGGCCTGTGGCAACAGTTTTCCCTGAGTTTTCCCAGCTGCGTGTGAACTTCTCGGCAGGGCTTCCACCTTCCTCCAGGGTCAGGTCCTCCCTCCACGCTCCTGTGACCTTTTAACAAGAAAGGCCTGTTTGTCAGCGCTCAACCCAGACTGTCATTTGTCTCTCAGGTTTGGACCCGTGGAGGGTGCACCCAGCAGCGTCAACTGCCCTTTTGCTGTCATGAAATATTACTGTTTTACACTCACAAATAACAGTTAGCAGCATTTCATTGCTGTGTGGTGTGAAATTAGACCTCCTAACCAGCTGGATGCAACAGCCCGGCATAGAAACGGTGATGACTGCTAGCGTTCGTGGTTCAATTCAATTAGGAATATGTTTTCCTCCTCTTTGGTGAAAGGGGTAGTCAAGATGAAATGCCTCACAAACTTCTGAAATATGTACTTGTATAAAAGAACTATTAAAGTAGAGTAACATCTCTATGATCTTTGAACTAAGCCGTCATTCTGCCATTATTGATGTAGCTGCTTTAAGCCGTCTAATTAAAATCGGAGTGACAGATTTGTTATTGAAAATCTGAAACCCAGCTCACATCCCGTGCAGCACATCTGAGCAGGGTATATATCTGCTGTTTTGATGGGGTCTCAAAATTGCTAAGCTGTGCCGAGTGCCAAAAGGAATTCAATAAATCTTTTATTTTCTTTCGGAGCAGCGCTCATTAGTCTTTTTAATAATAGCACTAGTGGATATCAACTTCAGTTCTTCAAAATAAATTAAGGGTGTCCATTAGGGTTGTAATTATAGCATCAGATATGAGTTTATTCTGCTACAAAGAGATGGCAAAGCAGATAGAGCCAAGTGCTCTCCTCTAGACCCTTGCCTTTCAGGCATTGCTTTGTGCACACAATGCGGGTCTGTTATCTGGGTTGGGGAGGGCTGGTCTTATCAAGGGCTTT
Organism: Micronycteris hirsuta; assembly: GCA_004026765.1. Taxonomy (NCBI): domain Eukaryota; kingdom Metazoa; phylum Chordata; class Mammalia; order Chiroptera; family Phyllostomidae; genus Micronycteris; species Micronycteris hirsuta. The sequence continues at coordinate 80,715 of PVJI01001789.1, read as the reverse complement.
GGTCACCTGAACTGACAAGATTTCTCCCCCTTGGAGTTCTGAGCATGAGGTATCAAGTGGTGTGAATTCTGCAGATACTAACTGAACACTGGTCACCGACGAGCAGCCTGCGTTCAGAGCCTGCTAAACTAACCACGTAAACCTTGGAGTAGGAGAACATGACAGAAGGCTGTGTTATCTGAAAATTTAGCTAATTTTTTTCAAAACTAGCTGGAGCCATCTGTCATGGTTATTCAGATGCAAGGGCTAAACTGAACAGAAAGCATTGTTAGGAGATTAAACAAGTTAGTTCTCTCAAAATATTTCCATACCTTTCTTTACCTCTTGTCAGAGTCCCCCCCCCCGAAAAGATGTCATCCAAGTGTTTTTGTTTCTTTCTTTTCTTTTCTTTTTTTAAGTTTCTATCTTCCTTGCCATAGGGAAACCTTGTTGTTTTGTTGGTACTAAAGGATGGAGTGGGATGCAAGCCGATGAGTGTTCGTGTATGAAGTTTATTCTGGACCTCACAGACTCATAATGTAGTTCTCAGTCCTGATTGAGTTGTCTGGGTATTCTATATTAATCCACAGGATTTCTGCAGAGGTTGGGAAAGGGTGTCATTTAAACAGAGCCACCACCGCGTGCCCAGCAAACAGGGAAGGAATTACTGTGCCAAAAACAAATGAGCAAAGGGGCAGAAGACTGCATTTCATAGCAAGAATCTCCCATCACTTTTGTGTCATTAGTTGTTTTTCCACTTTCCTCTTCAATTTGGAAGAAAAATTTCTGTCACTTCCTATGTCATGAATAGTAACTCAGATTTTGGAAACTCCATCCTCTTGGGCAAGTATGGAAATGAGAACTTCGACAAGATATATGTATATTAAAAATACATATGGAAGGTAACCTCCATCCTGTTCCATCTTCTAACTTCATTATTAAAAGAAAAAAATGTACGTGTTGATGTGAAGGCAACTGGATGTCATTTTCCTTTAAATAGTACAAAACATATGGGGGCAGGATTGCATTTGTCACAAATTGTCAAAATATTTTTTTGAGAAACCAAAATCTTCTAAGGACGGCTCCAAATGTGCCTGATTTCCCTGAGCAGTGAGCAGAGCAACCTTTACATTAGCAGCTATATTTATAAATACACATATGGCCCGCCAGGGCCTGATGGCTCCTGAGCTGATGAGCCAGAGACAGAATTATGATGTATCACCTACATGGGGGATAGTCGTGTGTGTGTGTTTTTTAAGTTACTCATTTACCTTAGCAGTTTTCACTTAGAGTCACCTCATTTATCTGCACTTATTGACAGGTGCAACTTGTTATTGCAGGCTGTGGAAGTGGAGTGGTTTTGAACGTCTTGATGTTTTTTGTGGGATCATCACATGATGATAGCACTTTTCCTGGTAAATCTGTGAGACTTGTCAAGATGGACCACAACCAGAAACATAAAAGAGAGACAAACGCGTGGATTTGAAAGAGTGCAGGCACGACCTTAAATGTTACTGGTTTATAATCTACATTAGGCACTTGGAAAACTTTTAAAAAGTAAACACTTTCAGAGTGTTTTGAGTTCCTCAAAAGAGAGGAGCCACGCAAATGCAGAAACAAAATAGAAGGCCTCTCTCCGAGATCTGCAGTGCTCCAGAAAGGACCGGAAGTCCACTGTCTTCCAGAACACCAAGCTCCCCGAGGGCGCCCGGAAGATTGCCTGACACTGCAGTGAGGGCTCTTACTGTAGGGTTCTAACAGTGTTAGTGATGCTTTGCAGTCTTTTAAAACGGAGTGCCCTTCTTAAAAACTTAAATGCATTTCCAGCCCTGCCCTCCCTGTCTGTGCCCTCAGGTGTGCTCGTTTGCATTTCCCTCCTCTGACTCCTCACTCCCTTTCTTGCTGAGAATCTTCTTTGCTGCCGGGTTAGAACCAGCTTATCTCCACCAACCAAGAAGACTTTATACAGCTGGACTCACCAAGGTTTGTGTTACTGAAATGAAAGATATTTTTCTGTGTTCAGAATATGAGCTTTTAATGTTGAATGCCCTTTTTCAAACCGTACTGCAACCCCAGGAAATTCTAATCTTCTCCCCCCGCAGCTGAGAATCACTGATTTAGGAGGCTTCTCTCCCCTCCGCTGCTCCTTTCCCGTTCTCCATTCTCCATACGCACTGTTGTTTTCTAAGGCCATCGCCTTTTCTTTCCTTTTTTATGTTAACATTTCTGGCTGCTTTTTCATTCCTGAATATTCAGCTTTCTCTAGCTGATGACATTAAGGGACATGATCCCCTACACTAAGACATGAAATTGCCTGAGCAAACTGCATACTTTTGTAACTGAGTTCATTTCTTTTTCAACTTCACAGACACCATGAAATGTGTAAATAGGGACCTTGATTTTCCCTCAGCTGCAGTCTATAGGCTTGAACACTTTTGAGGTGGAAAAAACTTATGAATGCTGTTCTTTTAAACTCCTAATAGTTTCACTGTAAATCCCGCATCTACTCTGCCCTCTATAATAGTGAGTGATTGCTTTCTCTGAAGGCACAAATGAAGCTGACTGACTTTTAGAAAATAGTAGAGGCCATGTGTGTTTGTAGGGAGTTTTCTATCTCTAGTCAGTGCCTTAACTGCATGAAAATCACCAAGAAACAAAAATTTCAAATTAGATTCTTTGTGGACGTAACTGCTTCTTTACATATGAGGGCAAGGTAATCCAGAAGCTTTCGTTGAATAGAAACTGTTAGCTGTGTATTAGAGGGAGGCTCCGGGTCCAGAAATTAATTAGCAAAGAAGAAAAATGGTGAAAGTAACCACAGTCCTTTCATATTCATTTATTCGTCTGTCTGGTGCAGTAGAAACCATTCATTAATTTATTCAGACCCACTTCCTGACCTGCCACTGTATGTAATTCATAAAATTTCATGTTGAGAAAGAAAAAAAAAAGGTGCAAATCCAGAACTCTTTACTCTGTTTTCATGTATGGCAGGGAAGGTCTTGAAGAGCTTTACACATCTCGCTTGCAAAATAAAGTAGAATTGAGTGAGAATTTGTACCATATGTCTACTTATTTTTTGCACTTACAGGAATCACAAGGGATCTGGGCTTATAAAATGTTGATTTTTATAAGAAGTTTATTTTCTGTTAAGAAATATCACCTAGGTCTGTGGAGCTTGTTCTGAATTACAATAGAAAAGGTGGTTAGTTTTCAACAGCAAAGTAAACATGTAAAAGCTTACAAAAATAAAATATTGAAACGTTTATGTTTTTCCCTTCTTAATTATGTACTTGAAATGGTGTACATTTTTCAAGCAGTGCTTTCATGGCTCTCACTTTATTTTTAACGATTATGTGGAGTTGCCTTCTTGTTTTGATACTCTTAATTTTATGTTATCAGAGATACTTATTCTTGGATTTAATCTATTTCTCATTTAAAAATTTCCCAACAATTTCGTGTGAAAATGATTCCCATAGTAAAGTATCATAATAAGGGGTCTGGGCTAGGATTAGCCTGGTCCATAGTAACAGGTAAAAATTTGTTTCCTGGTGTAATAAAGAACTCGGCCTTGCCAAATGAAGAGTTTTCTTTGCCTTTGGCTTTGACTTCTGAGAGATAATCTATGTCATGCCTGAAAGGTATCTTTTATAGAATGGGAGGCAGCCACACTGGATCTGAGGGGGGGTGGCCATGCCAGGAGGGTCTACCATGAGAGTTAGGGTAGGAGCTTTGGGTTTTATGATATCAGTCAGCCTGGTGGCTGAGATCTGTCACCAACCAATCAATCAATCAGTCCTGCCTACTTAATGGAGAAAAAAAAAACCCTCCCAAACTTTAAACCCCAAAGTACAGGGGATATTCTGTGGATGGCGCTACGTCATGCAGATTGTCTCGCGTCAGTGCAGCGAGGGCAGTGCATTCTGAGGACAGTGGACGTTTTCCCCTTGGGAACCCTCTCCGACTCTTGCCTGTGTGTCTTCTCCCTTGGGTGATTTTTTAAAGAATAATTTTTATTTTTCAATTGTAGTTGACATACAATATTATATTAGTTTCAGGTACACAACATAGTGATTAGATATTTATATAACTTACTAAGTGATCACCCCGATTCAGTCTGGTACCCGTCTAACACCATATACATAGTTACTACAGTGTTACTGACTACATTCCATACGCTGCACTTTACATTTCTGTGACTGTTTATAGAACTGGCAATTTGCACATCTTAGTCACTTCATTTTTTCCACCCATTCCACCAACCCCCCTCTCATTTGGCAACTATTAAAATGTTCTCTGTGTCTATCTATGAGTTTATTTCTGTGTTTTTTTTTTCAGATTCTACATAAGTGAGATCATATGGTATTTGTCTTTCTCTGTCTGACTTATTTCACTTAGTGTTACACCCTCTAGGTCCATTTATGCTGTGGCAAATGGTAAGATTTCATTCTTTTTTGGGCTGAGTAATATTCCATTTTATGTATGTACCATCTCTTCTTTATCCATTCGTCTATTGATAGACACTTAGATTGCTTCCATATCTTGGCTGTTCTTAATAAGGTGGCAGTGAACATAGGGGTGTCTTTTCAAATTAGTGTTTTGTGTTTGTTTGGATAAATACCCAGAAGTGGAGTTGCTGGATTCTTCTTTGTCTCTTGTTATAGCCTTTGTTTTAAAGTCTGCTTTGTCTGATACAAGTATTGCTGCCCGAGCTTTTTTTTTTTTTCATTTTCATTTTCATGAATGTCTTTTCCCATCCCTTTACTTTTAGTCTGTGTCTTTTAATCTGAGCAGGTCTTTTGTAGTCGGCACAGGTATGAGTCTTGTCGCCGTATGCATTCAGCTAGCCTCTGTCTTTTGACTAGAGCATTTAATCCATTCAGATTTAAACTAATTATTGAAAGGTATGTAATTACTGCCATTTTATTATTCATATTTTTGTCTTTTTTTCCTTCATTTTAAAGAAGACCCTTTAACATTTCTTGTAATACTGGTTTGGTGGTGATGAACTTCTTTAGCTTTTTCTTGTCTGGCAAGCACTTTCTCTGTCACTGAGTCTAAATGACAGTCTTGCTGCATGGAGTAATCTTGATCATAGGTCCTTGCTTTTCATCGCTTCAAATAATTTGGGCCAATCTCTTCTGACCTGAAATGTTTCTGTTGAGAAACCAGCAGATAGTCTAATGGGAGCTCCCTTGTAGATACCTAACTGCTTTTTTCTTGCTGCTTTTAAGATTCTCTCTTTGTCTTGAATTTTTGGCATTTTAATTATGATATATCTCAGTGTGGGCCTCTTCGGGTTCTTCTTATTTGGGACTCTCTGTGCTTCCGGGACTTCTATGTCTATTTCTTTCGCCAGATTAGGGAAGTTTGTCATCATTACTTCTTCAAATAGGTTTTCAATCTTTTGCTCTCCCCCTTCTTCTGGTGCCCCTATGCTGTGAATGATGGTATGCTTGATGTTATCCGGAGGCCCCTAAACTGTCTTCATTTGGGGGATTCTTTGTTCTTTTTGCTGTTCTGATTGGGTGTTTTCTGCTACCTTACTTTCCAAACTGCTGATTTGATCCTCTGCTTCATCAAATCTACTGTTGATTCCTTCTAATGTATTATTCATTTAAGTTATTATTTCTCCATTTTCACTGGCTCTTTTTTTATGTTTTCTGTCTCCTTTTTAATGTTTTCTATCTGTTTGTTAAGGTACTTACTGAGTTCATTGAACATCCTTATAGCCAATGTTTTGAACTCTGCATCTGATAGAAAGCTTGTCTCCATTTTGTTTTGTTCTTTTTCTGGAGTTTTTGTCCTGTTCTTTCATTTGGGACATGTTTCTTTGTCTGCTCATTTTGGCTGCCTCCCTCTCTTTGTTTCTATGTAATAGGCAGAGGTACTATGTCTCCTGGTCTTGGTAGAGTGCCCTTATATAGTAGGTGTCTCTGGTCACCTGGGCCAAGTGCTCCAGGAGTTTTCCTTGTGTGGCTTGTGTGTGCCCTTCTGTTGTATTTGAGCCTGGATTGCTGTTGGCACATCAATGGGAGGGACTGACCCTCAGGATGATTGGTTGTGAGGACTGGCCGTGACTATAGTGGAAGAGCTATTGTGCAGGGACTGACTCCAGGGGAGCAGGATCCACTTGATTGGAGCTCTGGTGCCTGGCAAGTCCACCCTTTGTTTTTGTGGAGGTAGTTGGGTGGTACTCTGGTGTGATTTGAATTGGTCAATGGGTACATTGGTTCTAGGTCCTCTTGGGGTGGAGTTTATACAGGCCAAGATTAGCAGCTGCCTTTGCTCTGCCTGGGATCACATAGTATGAGCTATAAAGTGGTTGCAGATGGTGGCCCCTTGTACTGGGCTTAGAGATGCTTGGGAGTGGCTAAACTGAGAACCTAGGCTACTGCCACTAGTGCTAGGCACTGGACCACTTAACAAAGGTATGGGGCATGCTGAGGCCAGGTGCTGTTTGTTTCAGGTTTGTGAATATTTTAGGAAAGCCCGCAGTATGAACCAAGACAGGATATTTGTAAGAAAAGCCACTGGAAACTGTTTGGGTGGGCCCTTACATTGGGTGGGGTGGGGTCTCAGGGAATCATAAGGGCAGGGTAAACAGTCTTAAACGGGTTAATGAAGTCTCATATGCCATCCACCTGTTCCTACAGGGCAAGGGCTCAGCAAAGGAGCAACAGCCTTGGACAGCACTTTTGTCTAGCAGAACCTCCAGCCCTTGTCCCAAAGCCAGACAATTCAGTTCTTCCCTGTATGTCTCTTGTGCTTTATGTGCTGCTGCTCCAGCACTAGAGCTCAGAGCTAGTGAGTCTGCCAGGAAGTAAGTCTGTGTGGGCCCTGTAGGAGGAACACCTGGGATTTGAGCAGCTTTCCATCTCACTCAGCCGCAATTCCCTCTGGTTTTCACAGCGAGAAGTTATGGGGACTTCTCTTCTTGCACTAGAACCCTGGACTGGGGGTCACGGTGTGAGGCTGGGACCCCTTGCTGCTCAGGGGGGACCTCTGCAGCTGAGATTATATCAAATTAAAAAGCTTATTTTTAACAGCTGCATGTGGGTGTAGCACCAGCCTGTTCCACATCTTCGCCCCTTCCACCAGTCTTGATACAGCTTCTTTATATCCTCTGTTATGGGAGTTCTGTTTAGCTGGACCACAGGCAATTCTCAATGATGGTAGCTCTGTACTTTAGTTGTAATTTTGATACTGTCCTGGGAGAAGGAGAGCAGACCATTTATCTGCTTCCCATTTTGACCAAAGTCTTCCCTTGGATGGTTTTCATCTGCATCCTTTCTCCGAATGATCCATAACCATGAGTATAATAGCTTTCAATGAGTTCTGCAGGTCCATCCAGCTAATTATCAAACCTGAAGGTGGTTTTGATGAACACATGAACTTGCAGTGGTGTCAAAAGTGAGGGTGGTCTTGGGGAGGATTGTTCTCTCAAACTCTCTAATTTGATTAAACCTTGCAGTTAGTGTCAAAAGCAAGAATTCTCTGGAAAATCCCAACTCACTGAAACACGTGGTTTGGGAAGAATTATTACAATACAGAAATCAAAATCTATTTTATGTAAGTGAATTCTCTCAAATAATTTTTGAAGTTGAGGAATAAATAAACACATATATACTTCACCATATTAGTAACTTCATGGTATAAGCTAAACCCACAAGTAGGAAGAATATTCGAATAGTACTATAACCCAAATTATTAGGGCTTCTTTCTCACTACATTTCATATTATTCAACAAGAAATAGCACTTAAAACTAGCTCATCTGATAAGTGATCCCATGAGAATTTGTCAGAAATCAGACAGGAAACCTTTCTGAAACTCAGAAAGTAGAAAGAGACTTTAAAAATACAAAAACAAAATGCAGTGTTCACACCTTTTATAGAAACTGATTCAAGAAATCCCTGTTAGAAAGATAATTTTGAGACCACTGAGGACATTTAATTTTAATTTTGAAAATTTAATTTACAAAAGTTGAGTGCTTTAGAAAATCCAAAAGTAATTTTGCTAAATCTAATAATAACATTTTGGTTATGTAACAAAAGACCTATATATCATTAAGACACACATTAAATTATGTAGGAGTGAAATGACATGCATTATATGGAATTTACTTTAAAATATATCAGAAATAAAAGGTAAAGGGATGAGTGAAGCATATGTGGGAAATCTTAATAATTGTTGAATCTTGAAGGGATCTAGGAGTTCACATTCTATTCTTTGTGCTTTCATATATGTTTATATTTTTCATAATAAATTGTTTTCTAGCATTAAAAAACTGAAACCAGAAATAAGATGGAAATTTGTTGGCCCCAGATACTGAGGAAGAAGCTCATGCTTCCTTGGGGAGCCCTTTGTTGAGACATCATTACCTGTAACATAGGGCCCTTGTAGCCTGCAGAAGCTAACGTGCCCTCTGAAATTGAACTATACTCCACCTACCTCACTCACAGTATCCAGAGGTAACCCCTAACTAGACTATAGAATGAGAGAAACTTTAAAGTTATATTAAGTAGAGCAATAAAGAATTGGAATGGTTTGCCATATGCATAAATTTTATCCTAAAATAGATAACAGTCTCAAGCCCTCAAAGCCATGTTGGGATATTTATTTATTTACTTACTTATTTATTTATTCTTATTTATTCTATTACAGTTATCCCAATTTTCCTCCTTATACCCTCCACCATCCAGCCCACCCTTCGTTTTCAGAGTCCATCGCCACATCATTGTCCACGCCCATGGGTCGTTCATATATGCTCTTTGACCAATCCCTTTCCGTCTTTCCACCATTCCCCACCACCCTCTTTCCTCTGGCAGATGTCAGTCTGTTCCCTGTTTTCATGTCTCTGGTTCTGTTTTGCTCATTATTTCGTTTTAGTTTTATTTAGTTATAGTTTTATTTTGTTCAGTAGATTTCTTCTTATAAGTGAAATCACATGTTATTTGTCTTTCACCAACAGGCTTATTTCACTTAGCATAATCTCCAGCTCCATCCATGCTGTCACAAAGGGTAGGAATTCCTTCTTCTTTCTGCTGCGTAGCATTCCATTGTGTAAACGTACCACAATTTTTTAATCCATTCCTCTACTGATGGGCACTTAGGCTGTTCCCAGCACTTGGCTATTGTAAATAGCACTGCTATGAACATAGGGGTGCATAAGTTCTTTTGAATTGGTGTTTTGGGATTCTTAGGATATATTCCCAGCAATGGAATCACTGGGTCAAAGGGAAGTTCCATTTTTAATTTTTTGAGGAAATTCCATACTATTTTCCACAGTGGCTGCACCGGTCTGCATTCCCACCAACACTACATTAGGGTTCTCTTTTCTCTAGAACCCTAATGTAGTGTTGGTCCTCACCAGTACCTGTTGTTTGTTAATTTATTAATGATGGCCCTTCTGACAGGAGTGATGTGATAGCTCATTGTGGTTTTAATTTGCAACTCTCTGATGGTTAGTGATGTTGAGATATGTCTATGGGCCATCTGTATGTCCTACATGGAGAAGTGTCTATTTAAGTCCTTTGTCCATGTTTTAATTGGATTGTTTGTCTTCCTGTGTTAAGTCGGATAAGTTCTTTATATATTTTGGAGATTAAACCCTTGTCTGATGTATCATTGGCAAATATGTTCTCCTGTACAGTTGGTGATGATTTCTTTAGCTGTGCAGAAGTTTTTAATTTGAAATAATATCATTTGTTTAGTTTTCCCTTTATTTCCCTTGTCCTAGGAGATATATTGGCAAAAATATTGCCATGGGGATATCTGAAACTTTACTGCCTATGTTTTGCACTAGGACTTTTATGGTATTATGACTTGTATTTAAGTATTTTATACATTTTGAGTTTATTCTTGTGTATGGTGTAAGTTGGTTGCTTAGTTTCACTTTTTTGCATGTACCAGTCCAGTTCTCCCAACACCATTTGTTAAAGAGGCTGTCTTTATTCCATTTTATGCTCTTGCCTTCTTTGATAAATATTAATTGACCATAAAGATGTGGATTTATTTCTGGGCTCTCTGTTCTGCCATTGATCTATGTGTCTGTTCTTATGCCAGTGCCATACTGTTTTGATTACGGTGACCTTATAGTATAGTTTGATATCAGGTATTGTGATCCTTCCTACTTTGTTCTTCTTTCTCAAGACTGCTGTGGCTATTTGGGTTCTTTTTGGTTCCTTATAAGTCTTTGAAGTATTTGTTCTAGATCTACAAAATATGGCATTGGTATTTTATCAGGAATGCGTTAAATCTATAGATTGGTTTGGGTAGTGTAGACATTTTAATGATGTTATCTTCCAATCCATGAATAGGGTATATGTTTCCATTTATTTGTATCCTCCTCAATTTCTTTCTTAAGTGTTCTGTAATTTTCCAAGTACAAGTCCTTTACCTCCTTGGTTAAATTTATTCCCTGGTACTTTATTTTTCTTGTTGCCATAATAAATTGTGTTGTTTTCTTAGTTTCTTTTTCTGATAGTTCGTTGTTGATGTACAAAAATGCCATCTATTTCTGAATATTGACTTTTTATCGCACTACTTTGCCAAATTCACTTATTAGGACAGGTAGTTTGGTGGAGTGTACAAGGTTTTCTATATACACTATCATGTCATCTGCAAATAATGACAGTTTTACTTCCTCCTTTCCAATTTGAATGCCTTTTACTACTTCTTCTTGTGTGATCACTGTGGATAGGATGTCCAGTACTATTTTGAATAAGAGTGGTGAAAGCAGACACCCTTTTCTTGTTCCTGATCTTAATGCTTTTAGTTTTTGCCTATTGAGTATGATGTTGGCTGTAGGTTTTTCGTATATGGCCTTTATTATATTGAGGTATACTCCCTCTATTCCCACTTTGCTGAGTGTTTTTATCATAAATGGGTGCTGGATTTTATTGAATGCTTTATTCTGCATCTATCGATATGATCACATGATTTTTGTCTTTCATTTTGTTTGTGTGATGTGTATCACATTTATTGATTTGTGAATATTTTACCATCCTTACATCTCTTGGATAAATCCCACTTGATTGTGGTGTATGATCTTTTTAATGTATTGTTGGATCCAGTTCAGTAGTATTTTGTGGAAGATTTTAGCATCTATGTTGATCAGAAAATATTGGCCTGTAATTTTCTTTCTTGGTGGTGTCTTTACCTGGTTTTGGGCTTAGGATAATACTGGCCTCATAAGAAGAGTTTGGGAGTCTTCTCTCTTCTTGAACTTTTTTGGAATAGTTTGAGAAGGATAGGTGTTAGTTCTTCTTTGAATGTTTGGTAAAATTTGCCAGTGAAGCCATGAGGTCCAGGGCTTTTGTGTATCAATTTTTTGATTACTGCTTCAATTTTGCTAGTTGTTAAGAGTCTTCAGATTTTGTGCCTTTTCCTGATTCAATTTTGGGAGATTGTATGTTTCTAGAAATTTATCCGTCTTGCCCAGTTGTCCTATTTATTGGCATATAGTTACTGATAGCAATTTCTTACAATCCTTTGTATTTTTGTGGTATCAGTTGTTATTTCTCTTTGATTTTATTTATTTGGGTCCTGTCTCTTTTGTTCTTGATGAGTCTGGTTAATGACTTGTTAATTTTGTTTATCTTTTCAAAGAACCAGCTCCTGGATTCATTAATCTTTTGAATTATTTTTCAGTCTCTATGTTATTTGATTCTACTTTGATCTTGATTATTTATTCCTTCTGCTTGCTCTGGGCTTTGTTTATTGTTGTTCTAGTTCTTTTAGGTGTAGGGTTAGGTTATTTATTTGAGGTTTTTCTATCTTCTCTAGGTAGGCCTGTCTTGCTATGAATTTCCATCTCAGGACTGCCTTCACTGTGTGCCATAGGTTTTGGGCTGTTGTATGTTCATTTATTTTCCAGACACGGTTTGATTTCTTCCATGATCTCATTTTTAACCCATTCATTATTTAATAGCATGTTATTCAGCCTTCATGTATTTGAATGTTTCGAGTTTTTTTCTTGAGGTTGGTTTTCAGTTGTAAGCCATTGTGATCTGAGAAGGTGCTTGATATGAATTGAATTTTCTTGAATTCGTTAAGGCTCGTTTTGTGTCCTATCATGTGGACTATCTTTGAAAATGATCCATGTGTGTTTGAGAAGAATGTATATTTTGCTTCTTTGGGGTGAAATGTTTTATAAATATCAATTAAGTCCATTTGATCTGGAGTATTGTTCATTTTTGCAATATTTTTCTTGATTTTTGTTTGGAAAATCTCTCCATTGTTGACACTGAGGTGTTAAAATCCCCTACAATGACTGTATTGCTGTCTTTCTCCTTCTTACAGTCCTCCAATCTTTTCTTTACATATCTAGGTGCACCTGTATTGGGTGTATGTATGTTCACAAGAGTTATATTCTCTTGTTGGACTGCTCCCTTAAGTATTACGTAGTGACCTTCTTCGTCTCTTGCTATGGACTTTGTTTTGAAGTCTGTTTTGTCTGATACAAGTATTGCTACCCAAGCTTTTCTTCTTGTCCACTTGCATGGAATATTTTTTCTATCTTTTCAGTTTCAGCCTGTATATATCTTTTGTTCTGAGGTTGGTTTCTTGTAGGCACCACACATGCACGTAGTGTTTTCCTATCCATTCTGCTACCCTACGTCTTTGGAGCATTTAAACCATTTAAATCTAAGACTATTATTGATAGGCAGTTATTCATTGCCATTTATTTCCATTGTACCTGTGTTCTTCTCTCCCTCTCTCTTTTTCTTCTTCTTCAGCAGTCCTTTTAGCATCTCTTGCAGTGCTGGCTTGGTAGAGATGTAATCTTTCAGTCTTTTTTTTTTTTTTCCTGGAAGCTGTTTATTTCACCTTCCATTTTATTTGAGAGCCTTGCTGGATAGAGTAGTCTTGGTTGCAGGTCTTTGCGTTTTATTACTTGGAATATTTCATGCCAGTCCCTTCTGTCTTATAGTATTTTTGTTGAGAAATCAGCTGATAGCCTTATTGTAGCTCCCTTTTATGTTGCTAGCTGTTTCTCCTTTGCTGCCTTTAAGATTCTCTATGTCTTTAATTTTGTCATTTTGATTCAGTGTGTCTCGGAATGGACCTCTTTTGGTTCATCTTGATTGGGACCCTCTGTGCTTCTTGGAGCTGCCTGACTTTTTCCCTCACCAAATTAGGGAAGTTTTCTCTCATTTTTTTCAAACAGGTCTTCTATCCTTTGCTCTTTTTATTCTCTTTCTGGTATCCCTATGATATCAATACTATCATGTTTTGTGTTGTCCCAAAGCTCCCTTAAACTATCCTCATTCTTTTTGAGTCTTTTTTTCATTTTGTTGCTTTGACTGGGTGTTTTTCTACTTTGTCATCCAACTTTCTGATTCGAGCCTCTGCTTGTCTAGCCTGCTTTTAATTCTTTCTAGTGTATTCTTCATTTCAAATATTGCATTCTTCATTTCCAAGTTGTTTTTATTCAAGGTTTCTATGTCTGTTTTCATGCTGATGTAGGTCCCACTGTAAGTTCCTTGCAGTTCTCACTGCTCCTTGAGCATCCTTATAGCCATTACTTGGAACTCTATGTCTGATAAATTGCTTGCCTTGATATCCCTTAGATTTTTGGGGGAGGGAGTTTCCTCTTTTTCATTCATTTGGGGATTGTTTCTTTGGCTCCCCATTTTAGTTGTGTCCATGTGTCTGTTTCTGTGAATTAGGTTGATTTGCTTTGACTCTCTGCCTTATGGATGGCCTTGTGTGTTAGGATTCCTGTGGGACCCAATGGTGCAGAGTCCTTATCTCCAGATCTGGATGCTCTAGGAATGAGCTCTGTGTGGGTTATGTAGACACTTCTCTTGTATTTGGGTCTTGATTATTACTGGCTCATTCATTGGTGGGAGCTTTCTTCCATCTGGTGGGCTAGAAGGATCACCACCACGTGTTCTATGCTATTGTGTAGGTGCTGGCAGAAAAAGCAAAACAACACAAAAATAACACCAAAACAAGCAACCCCCCTGATCGCCACAGCAATATCAACCACAAGAGACCGAAGGATAATAATAGTGGCAAGTAAAATGTAATAGTAGAGAAAGGGAAAATAATATGAGAAGACCAAAGGGAAGAAAAGTGATTATGAGAGGAGAAAGGGAAAGACAGCTACTACTTGTAATGAATTGAAACAGGAAAATGGGGAGAAAGAACACAGAAAAGATAACAAAAATAATAGAAGATGAGAAAAAGGGAGCAGTGGAGTAATCAAAGATCAGAGTAGAATAAGAGATATGAAAGAAAAATTAGAGCACTAAAGATAAAAGAAAAAGAAAGACTCTAAAACAATATATAAAAAGGGCATGGAAAAGAAAAAATAGCTAAGATAGTGAAAAAAGAAGCAAGTGGATTTGTCTCAGCACAGTTTAGATCTTGCCTTCTGGTTTCTCCCTTTGGAAACCACTCTGAAGTCTGAGTCTGGTTTAAGCCAATGTCAAGTGCTGGCCACATCTGGCCCCTGGCCATCTTTTCCAAGCTATAGGCAATCCACAGTTTTGGTTAATTCCTCCAGGGTTGGCTGCCCCCAGGTGGGCCAGGCTGCTCTGCAGAGTTGGCTGTTATCAGCACTGGGTCCAGAGATGTGTCATCAAAAGTCCCAAGTGATCACAGGATCCACCTCTGCCTGTCCCCACCTGCTGACCTGCAGGCCTGCTATCAATCTTAGACTAGTCACAGACCCAACTATTTCTGGGACGGCTTCTGGTGGGAACAGGGGCCTGTGATTCCTGGATCTCCCATGGAAAGTGCCTTTCAGACTTCAAGGAAGATAGTGTGTGTGTTCCTCCTCCCCTGGGCCACCAGTGTGAGACTCTATGGGATCATTTCCCTGTACTCGACAGTGCGGGCCTCTAGTAGGCTTCCAGAGCCCAGATTTGGGGTCTGCCGGCTGCTGGGAGTGTGTTTCAGTGGCTCTTCCGTGAGGGGGAAGCACCAGTCTGTTTTCCAGGATAGTGTATGCATTGGTTGCACCCTACCACCAGTCTCTGCTGACACCTGAGTCTGTTCATGTTGCTGTCTCCTCAGCAAGGGTTAAGATGCATGATGGGAGAGAAGAAAAAACAAACAAACAAAACAGAACACCAAGACAGAGTAAAACTGAAAAGAGAACAAAAAAAAAATGGCACTGAGTGGAACAAACAGGGTTTCAGAGGTTGTGGGGAGGGGATTCCCAGACAGTGGGGGCAGCAGTATCCCACAGGGTAAGGTCATTGACTTTCCCATGGGAGGGATTAGCTCTTCTCAAGAAAGGCGGCTGCTGTGGAGTCCAGGTTCATCTGGCCCCAGAAGTCCCACAGCCACCCCCGAAGATTCTTCCTAGTATCTCTCACTCCAGACTCTCCCAGTGCAACTCCAGTCTGTGCCGTCCTTCCTTTGCTGGGGCCTAAGGTGAATGGCTGCAAACACAAAACCTGTGCTTCACCCCTTTAAAGAAAAAAAAAAGATGGTGGTTTAGTTCCTAGTGGTTTTCTTCTCTCCCCAGAGCATAGAGCCCCCATGGTCCAGACTCCTTGATCTCCTGATCTGGGTGCTCTAGGAATTTGTGTAGGTTATGTGGACTCTCCTCTTGTATTTAGGTCCTGATTTTATTGGCCTGTTTGTTGGTGGGAACTTTTCCCCGGCTGGCTGACTAGGGGGCTCAACCCCTACCATAACCACCTCTGCCTTCAGAGGGCTTCTAGGGGTGGGTTGGATCCCTAGTCGGGGCATATACAAGAGGCCATCTGTTAACTTCCTTCTCACACCAATGCCTCTACCCCTTCTCCCAAATCAGTAGAATGTATCCTGTGTGCATTGTCTCCCTTCAAGTCTCACATCATCCTGATGGGGTCAAGGAAGTAATGGAAGAGTCCAGCAGAAAACTATAACACTGGACAGTGTTATAACACTGAAAACTATAAAACTGGTGTTTGTGCTGCTCCATCCAGTAAGTTTCAGCCTCAGGCTTGTACTGCTGAGCTCCCACTTAGGTCTCTGATTCCAGTGCCACCCCAGCCACCTCTCTCCGCTCTGACACTCCTGGCTCTTCCAGATCTGCAGCCTCCTTAGTCAGATCCTGTCCCATTTGGGGTTCCAGTGGCACCCAGGGCTAGGGAGGTGACAGCCCACTCCCTGGCAAGTACTGGAGACCCTGGACCCTGGCTCTTGGCTGCGGTAGGATATGTGGCCCTGCCCATGGTAGAGGGCACAGAGACAAGTCCAGGTGCCAAGGTGCAACCACTCTGGTGGCTTCTTTCTGAGGATATTGTAATTTCCACAAAATACCTCCTGCTCCAAATCTGTGCAGCCAGATGCACCAGGCTGGGGGCGGTGGTGGTGGCAGCAGCTCCGCCAGGAGAGCCCAGGGGTGCCTGTCCCTGGTGCCCTCGCAGACGGGCAGGCACTCACACACACATCCAAACACTCATCTGCATACATGCTCACTCACACCTGCGCCCATGCACACTCAGCTGAATTTTCGAGTTGAGTGTTCTGTGGTTCAGCTGCAAGACAGAGTCCAGGGCTAGGAGCAAGTCGATGGAGCTTCCAGCTACCCTGCGGCCATCTTGGAACCCTGGGATTTTTTTTAAAGGAGCCATATTCAGTTTCATCCTTCCCAAGTCAGGCACTGCTCATCAAAACCATTTTTTCTAAATGATGAAAAAGTTCAGTGTTTCATAGAACAACATTCCTCTCTATGGCATTGTAATCTAAATATGAAAACTAGTGCAGATGTGAAACACTAATGCATTGCAGTGCATGTGTGAAAGATAAGTGTCCTAACACACCTTTCTGAACAAAAGTCTGTACCTGAACCACGGACGGTAGGAGTGTGTCTGTTTCTCAAGTATTTTCTTGTTGGCAAACAGGTGCCCCTGAAAACAGTGGCATCCTCAGGACTGCGGTACTGCCTCCAGCGGCCACTGCTGACCTGAAGGGTGAGGTGTGAGTTGACTTCTCTTTTTCCAACTCCGAGAAGGCAGCAAATTAGCCCAGCATTCTCAAATGCAGTAGGATTCGATCGCTGGAGCCAAATTTTCAGTTACATGCAGAGCAATCATCTCCAGAGAACTTTTATTACAGGTTTAGGTGTAAATACGTCAAAGAGTAGTTACAGAGCCCGCAACAAACAGCCTCCTGCCTGTCATGCACGCTGCTGTGTGCGCTGCAGATTCATTGACTGCCTTTGGACCCGGCTTTGCATCCTGGGGGCCCTGCTGCCACAGAGCCGAGTATTTCAGTGGATCAGTGTCTTCATTGTGTAATAGAGCTCCTTTCATTTTCCTTTCTCTCTGCTGCTCACAAACCTGTTATTAGTTTCCCCAAATGACTTGTTTAGAATTTTGTCATTTCTGAAAAATTCTATTTTTAGGTATAAATGATGACTGCACAGGCATTGGATAATGACTCCTTCTCTTAAGCTGGCTCAGTTTTACTGTGACCCCCTCTTGCTTTGTTTCAGTGGCACCATTGAAACAAAATACACTTCAGCCTCAAACTCCTTCTGTTGTAGGTGCCATCAGACCTCGCCATGGCTCTGTTCTTCCACGACAACGCTCCACCCCTCCTGTCTCCTCCCTTTCCCTCCTCTCCCCTCCCTTTCTTTCTATTCTTTCTTTTCATACTTTTTATTTATCCCAGAAGACCAAGGTCTTATAGCAGAGCAAATGTAGCCAACTTGGAACCTCTGAACCTACTTTGAACTCATCACTTACTTGGGGAATACTCATCTTCCCATCCTTCTCTCTTTAATTGCCAGCTTCACGCTAGGGCGTTTAATTGGTAAGGCCCTCGGAAGTTTAGAAGTTGTTGACTGGGGTGAGGATTTTGTGTGTGTTTCAATGGTCAAAGCAATGTCAGTTTCTGCTCCCACAGATAATCTTTCATCACCATGTTCTAGGATAGGGTTTTTCAACGTTGGCACTACTGACGTTTTGGGCCAGATCATTCTTTGCTAGAGGCTGTCCTGTGCGTTGAAGGGTGTTTATCAGTACCCCTGACCACTACAACTAGATGCTAGTATTGCCCCCTGACACATACACACGTGTAACAAGTTGTGACAAGTTAAAAATGTCTCCAGACATGGACGGATATTTCTGCGGAGGCAGAATTGCCCCTGGTTGAGAATCACTATTTTGGGAAGTATCAGTGGTGATCTCTTATTTCTAAATTTTTTGACATGATGGCTGTGGCAAACTTTCGAAGTGTGACTTCTCCATCTCCAAATAATGTATTTATTTTCCCAAGCTGACTAGAAAAGAGGAAAATTTGCATTTTGGACTCTGTGTTCCATAAATTGCCAGAATTTGCTGTCAAAGAAGAATCAAAAGTATTTATCTTCTTATAATAAAAGGACTGTAAGATCAAATTACTTTTGCGTTTTTTCACCACTGGAAAATTTTATTTATGACCATGTTAGTCCCACATCTTTACCAGCATCAGTGAAACAGCCAGGGGCTTGTTTACTCTCCACTTTAGGAAAAAGCAGAGCTTAAGCGGAAGGATGTGTGCCAGATATTTGGTGGTTATATATGTGTACCAGCTCTGAAAACCACCCTTAATAATTGTTTTCAAATTACCTATTACCAGCTTTTTGCACTGAAGCACAGACGAAAGTGAAAACTAAACTGCCGACTTCCTGGTTAAGAGTGAGGGTGTGTGAATGCAGAGCGTGTTATTCACTTGGAATGCTAAATGACTGTACAATTCCAAATAAAGTATTTTTTTTTATCATAGGTAGCATTTATCCACCAAGTTGAAAGACATATCCCCGAACAGGAAGTAACGGAATCAATTTTAAGCCCCCTCCCTTGCTTCCTTTCCTGAAAGTGTACTCTGAAAACACCTCTTTTTGAATTTCACTCATTTCTGGACAGAGGTGCTCATTGCCTAAGTTTCCAGTCATCAGAAGTGACTCTGAAAGCAACCTTTGGGGCTTCTAACAAAGCGGGCATGGAACTTAAAAATGAAGGACCCAAGTTATTTTGGTTAATTCACACACAGGAAGCTGAGTCCTTCACAGGAGGACTGTTTGGTTGGGAAGAAAAGATCTCGAGAAGAACCAAAGGACTATTCTGGGCTTTCGGAAGTTCCAGCACAGCGAAAGAGCACCATTAGGTGTAAGCAGTAACCACAGAGTGGTCCATAGCTCTTGAGATCCCTGCTTTCATGGAATTGAATCTGATTACCTTATAGCGGTTTTGATCAAGTCAATAAATAACTGGGCATCTGGTATGCAAAAGACCTAAAGAGGATCTATTTTGGGTGGAAACATTGGGCATTAATAAATCCTTTCCTTGGACCTTTTCTTCCTTGGAGATATCTTCTGTCCGGTACAGGGAATATGTAAGGCTTACTTACTTTTGAACTTCTGCATTTCTAACCTGAATGTGGATTTCTAAGCAACCTTCTTTTCAAAGAAAGAATAACATTGAAAATAAGATTAATATTCCAGCCTTCACTTTGTGCTGACAAATTAATTGTCTGTTTTACTTGCTTGGAACAGTGAGGTTCTGTTCGGTGTGCCGGGTCGCACGCATTTCATCACACGACACCTTGGTGACAAAGGAAAGCTTAGGAGTAAAAATGATCCCAGAGATGAGTCAAGGGTTTGGCTTGGGATCTGTGACTCACACATGGACAAGTCATTGGTCCTGATAGTCTGTCCTGTGACACAATGGAAAAGACCTGTGGTGAGCTGTGTGCATGGAGCCCAACACATTTTCCCAGGGATGTTTTTGTCTGCAGACTCTGTGGAGCCATAGTTAAATTTGCTCACTCACTCGTATTTACATTTTACCCAGACTCCCCAGTCTAAATTTCAATGGAGGGAATAATTTCCCAAATATACCAAAGTACAGTTGGTATATTTCAGGCATTCTTCCCCAGACTCAAAGATTGAATTTCTTTCAGGAATAGTGATGAAATATTCTATATCTTGATCTCTGTGGTGGTTACATGAATGTGTTCAATTTGCAATAATTAATTGAGCTGTATGCATATCACTTGTGTGGTTTCCTGGAAATAATGCTTAAATTAAAAGATTGATTTTAAAACAGAATAATGATGAGAGCAACAAGAATAACGAAAGTTTATGAAAGGGGAAAAGTCTTCCCTTTGGAAAGAGAGTAGAGGCACCACAGCACCTTGATGAGCCTCCAGGTAACACTGGCTCAGTTCCATCACCGTCTTTGCAGATACACCTCTATTAAGCATTTTGATAGGAGGCTTATCACACAAGTATCTTTTTTATATATGTGTATAGTCACAATTTTACTTTGTGATGCTGAAAATGCTCTTTTAAAAAAAAATGTCTTTTTTTTTCCTGTTGTTTTCCTGGTAAGTCTTCTGTCTGGTTTAATGCGACCGCAGTGGGTACTGAGACCGGTGCTGCTGGAGGATGTGTCACTGCCTCAGCGCCGGGGCGAGACTGGGTGTTCACTGTTACCTCCTTTCTCCCTTTCGGTTGGAATAACTTTGAGATCCAATAAAAGGTGAGGCTTCCTCCTGAACATCCTACTTCTACTGCTGCGTGATATAGTCACATTGCTGAGGTCTTCATCCCATACTGCAGCACTCTACATTGGAAATCCAATTTTGAAGCCTTTTAATTTATAACCCAGAGGACTCCACAGTCCACATATTTTAGCCCATGCTTTTGGGAAAACCATATGAATTTAGACTTACGGTAGAGAGGGAGGGACAAGGAAGCTAATCTGAGTTCATGGGAAATGTAATTGCACTTTTAAAGATATAATTTATGCGATTTTTCCTTTCAAACAGCAAAGCAATATTTGCTCACAACAATGTACAAAGTATTTTTCTCACCTCCTACCCCCAATTAACCTTTTTTTAAAAAAATAAGTCTTAGCAGTTTGGTGCATGTCTGTACATTCTTGACGATTATAGAAACTTACAAACATAGGCACATGTGTATTTTTCTTACAAAAATGGTATCATACTATATATATATTTCTCAGCACATTTCTTTTCCCTTTTAGCAATATATTAGGACATTTCTCTTAAGTTTGTTTATGTAGCCTAAATACATTCTTCTTAGTATCTATATCACAGCCTATACTATTGTAATGTAACCGAAGATTTAGGCTGTGCCTATTTTTCTGCAATAAGTACACTGGTACATTAATTCTTGTGTACTAATATTGCTATTTTAGTAGGATAGAAAACTTTTAGAGATGAGCGGATTTTAAAAACTATTATTATGTTCATATAGTAAGTGGAAATGAGTTAGCCAGGTGATGGCAGACAGAGATTCTTTTTGGGCTTCTTTACGGAATGCTCAGAAGACTGGCATGTACCGTATCCATCCTGTACCTGGCTGAAGAGTCCTCAAAACGCCAATTCTTTGCAGAAACTAGATTACCGGTTGCCTGGGGCTGTTGTGAGAACGAAGATTAACTGTAAATGGGCACCAAGAGTTTCATCGGGATTATGAGAATGCTCTGATTAGGTTATGGTGAGAGTTGCACAACTCAGTAATTTTACTAAAAGTCATTGAATTGTACTTGAAATTGGGTGAGTTTTATGGTATGTAAATTATACCTCAATAAAGTTGTTAAGAGGTACATTTTTAAAGCAGTTCATGTGACATCTTTTTTTATATCATCAATTAGCATTAACTGAAAAAAAAGCCTAGTTTCAATAAAGTCAATTTCAGCCCACCAACATCTGTTTGATTTATTACAGTCAGAATTCTTGGAATTTGCTCAATAAATATTTTGTGCATTTAATTGAATAAACTTTTTTGCTCATGCTGATTGCAATAGTCATTTCCCAGGATAGCATTGAAGAAAGCCGTGATCTTATTTAGACACTGGCGATGAATTTTATCATTCCTGTTTAGTCACTTCTTTGCCAGTTACATACTGAACTCAGAGTGTGCCAGGCACCCTTCTAGTCATTTGGGGAATGTCTGTGTTTAAGAAGCCAAAGATCCCTGCCTTCTTGAAGCTTATACTCCAGCTTAAAGGAGAGAAGACCACTATTCATACTTCAAAGCAAGATTTTCCAAATCAATTGCCTGGGTTTCGTGTTAAAATTCAGATTCTGGTTCAGTAGAGATGGGGTCTGGAATTCTGAGTTTATATCAGGGAGTCATGTAACGCTGATGTTACTGGTCTGAAGATCAAGGTTTTAACACACAGTGATGACGTGAATGTACACAGTGATCATGGTTACGTGTTTGTGGTGTATTTCATGCCCTGTGTTCTTCTCCCCGAATCCCTCCATTTACTGGGATCCAAATAAACAGCACAGACAGGAGTGGGACAGTTGGTGGCCAGTAGTCATCACTAGTATGTACTGTATTTTGCTGTGTATACTGTGCCCCCACGTTTTTGGCCCAAACTTTCAGGAAAAAAAAATCTTTCATTTTAATTTCTTAATTCAATTATCTATTTATTTATTTATTTATTTATATTTAGAAAATAAACTAATTATTATATTCCAGTGTGTTATTTTGCATGCAGATATCATTATTGCTTTCTAGAGTTATACTTTTAATGCATAAGCCTAAATAAAAGAATTAAAAACATTTATATAGCTATGGAATTAGTACTACCCATGTATAATGCTCATCCTTATTTTTCCCTCAAAAATCTGGGCAAAAAAGTGCACATTATACATGGCAAAATACATACCTCTTCAGCACATCTGTGCTAGACGAGAGGTGTGCTGTCCCCTGCGAAGAGTAGAAGCGTGGCTAGTCTTGGGGTAGAGTCTTCTGTCTGCTGCTTCGGCAGTGCTGGCCTTTCCATCCACGTGTCTGGTCCAGAAGTTAGGTAGCTTGAAATTTTCTGCAGAGTTTTTATAACTCTTCTGTAGAGTCTTGGTATTAAAACATAGGGCGTGATTAAAAGTGACTAATCAGTGGATTATAGTGATTGAATTAGGAAAGAAAACTAATATTTTTGAGTGCATACTCTGTACATTTAAGTGTCCTGAGATACTTAAACTCTAGGATGGATTTATTATTATTATTTTCATTTTCAAGCATGAAAACTGTAGCCCTTAGAGTATGTTGCTGAATTGTTTCCCCAATTTGTCCAAGCTCACACAATGGGTAGTTAGTAGAACTAAGATTAGAATAGAATTATTTGCATCTGACTTCTTCTAAGAGCCAACAATACCCTGAGCCCCATACCCGGCTTTCTTTAACTAAGAAAATTTCTTATCTCTTAAGATACCCTCATTTTTACAACTTTTTAAGTTGAAGCACCATAATTTTCTTAAAATATATTACTTCATGGTCATGCCCAACTACTACCCAGAAACTCTGAAAATACACAGGCCTCAACATTGTCTGTTATAAATCATTTCACCTGATAACCTTTTGTGAAGATAAAATATGAAAGGATTCTGTTCCTGTGTCTTATTCTTTTCAGATATTCCCACATGACAGGCAAGAATGTTCTAGACACAGGCAACTTAGAAATATAGAAACATCATCTGTTGGAGAATAATTGATCCTTGTTATATGCCTGACAATATTTTCAGCTAGTCATCTTCAGAACATCAGATTTAATTAAACATAGTTGCTAATTAAAGAAAAGATGTATGATTGTATTCCTGGGAAATTAAAAAAAGAAAATTTCAAATAGTAAGTAGAATTCTCTTTATATGCTGTGCCCCTTTTGGTAATGCCTTGACCTTTTGTCAAATGCAGTGCAAAGAAAATGTAATTAATGCAAGTGTGTTTTGTACGCCCAGTAATAGATTTTTTCATTGAAACATAACCTTTATATGATGCTTCTGTTATTACTGGCTGTCAGTTGAAAATTAAATGAGCGTGCTCTGAGCTTCAGATTTATCTTTCTGTCTACAAAAGGCTACGTGAGAGTGAGGAGATACATCGTCTTTACTGATGATTCTGTAAATTAGTCCCATCAATCTTCCGTAAACATGATACACCCGCTCCTTGAAGCTAATGGCTGGGGCCAGCAGTGACTGTGCAGCCCAGCACTCTTGGTCTTCTCTGCTTGAAAATACCTCCAGCTACCAGGAGCTTCCCCCAGTTAGTGCACCAATGAAGCCGTTTACTTAAAACGGGAATGGCAGCCAGCAGCCGTTCAGATTGGGAAAAAGTACTCAGTTTTCCAGTGGGGTATTGTGTTTTGCTGGTTGCAGCTTCGTGGCAGTCAGATTCAGAAATAAAACTGAAAACTGACTGAAGGGCAATAGAAGGCCCTTTCATGCACTGTCTCTCAGGGGCTTGTCTTTCTGTGCTACAAACATTGACCTTGGTTGTCTCCCCAAGGGACAGACCCCACCTGATAAGGCCCCACAGCACTATTATCAACCTTCATTTCTGAAGCAGAGCCAAAAAGCAGAAGTTGGCTCTTAAATGGCCTTCTGCTTCAGGGGTATGAAACCTAGGGTCAAGGAGGAAGCCTCCTTTATTCAGCAGTCAGTGTTCCTCCTATTGATTTCTGTGGTAAAGGATCATCCCAAGGAGCACAGAGCTGACTTTTAACTCTGGCTGAGTCACCAAGGAGTTGGAGATGGGATCCCACTTGGCCAAGCACCAAAAAGTCCCCAGTTTCCTGTGATAAGTCAGACTTCACAGGGGCACGGAGTTTGACCTCACAGCTCAGGAGAACAGGCACATCTCCAGCAGGGCCAGAAATACTGCGGGGGCAGTCCTCGCCTCACCGTTCCAGCGCTTTCACTGCCAGTTTTGTTCAGAGATCCAGAAGTGCAGGGGATGTGTGAACATGTCGAGTTAATGAAAAACAAAGTTAAACATTTCAGAACCTGCAAAAGGGTTCAATTCCAGAAATGAGCAAAGGTTTGGGAAGCGCCTTTTTTTTTAGTGAGGTTTATTCATCCTCTATAGATGCAAAAATAAGTCTTTCAAAGAACATGCATATTTGAGGCATTTGGCAACATGCAGACTCTGGCAACCGCTCCTTATTTACACCATGTAATTATACTTGCCTGTATATGTGTGTCCTTTCCATTACTGAGTCTAACATGGTCTTTTGTGAATTCCAGTTATTGATTAGCACTGGCAACTCTGAAATGGGGCTTTTATACATCAATAAATCTTTCTTTTTCCCCTTCGTAAATCACAGCAGATCTTGTTGGACATTTGGGGAGAAAACAACTTAAAATTCACATCCAGATCTTGGCTGCCAATTCAGGACTTGGTTACCATGAGACTCGCCAAGTTTCTAGCTTACTCCTCGCTAAAAGTGCAGCTTTGGGGGTGGGGGATTCCTGTCACTAGAGTAAAAACTGAGTGACATCATTAGAACTCCGCTAAATCTGCATCTCCCATGAAATTCTGGCCTTCTTGACTGCCTCCCCCCTACCATCCCTTTTTTTGCCCCCTTCCTCACTGTTCGTCAGCCCATCCTGCAGTCAGTTCTCAAAAGCAAACAAAAAGCTGCTCAAAGGCATGACGTCAGTGACCAACTCTGGGCCTATCAGATTTGTTTGAGTAAATGTAAGTAAATAACCAAAGATTTGGCCTTTTCTCAAGAAATTTAATCCTTCTGCCAGTTGTATACTTACGGTGTTAATTTTCATTAGGGAACTGGTGCCCCTTTTAAAAGGAGAAAATTAATATTTCTCTGGAAGAAACTAATGAGGCATGAGCACAGCACCAGCTATTTCCAGCTTTCCTTTATTATTTACAAAAGTTATTGTGTCTAATCTATCATGCACGCAGGGAAATTTAGGAGCGGCCCATTATTTTAAACTCAGTTATATTTAGGGTTGAATCTCTTTAAGAAGAAAAGAGCAAAAGTCCTTTGATAATGCTAGTTTCATATTACATGTTTATGTCAAGATACATTGAGGTCATAGTTTATTTGAGACAGTTTCATTAGTTCCTGTATTAAGTAGTTCCCTCGAGCCTGAAAGAGTTGCCACAACTTTTCATGTGGCCTGCTTTGCAGTCGCTAAAGATCTCCTCATTCTTTGAAATTAATTGACTATTCTTACCTTTGTCTGATTGTGCAGAGATTTGCATGTGGACCACCAAACCTGCCAACTCTAGCAAATGGTTAGTAACCGTTCTCAATATGGGTGAGCCCACAAAGTACTGTTTCAGAATGGAATGCTATTTCCTCACAGCAAGTTTCCTTCTTCCTATTTAGTGTTGGCAGCCTTAATTTTGGAATAATTTTGCATGTACAATCAAGAAACTTTCAAAGAATGTTATTCTGACTGGCTTATTAGGGACCTATGATTTATGGAGTGTTTAATTCCACCTGACTTCCATTGGGTCGCATGGAGAGAACATGAAATATATTCGGATTTTGTCAAAGCCCAAGAATAGCATATTTTGGTCACATATCAGATTCAAGCCTGTATTCCAAGCATGTATCCATTTTACTTGCTTATTTATATGTATTTTGTAATGCCAGTGTGATTAGTACATGGGTTTTGAGACCTGTGTCACTTCTGGGATACTGTTTCCACATTTTCTGGGGTCAGAAGGCTGTGGCAGGCCAGGCGGCAAGAGCAGGGTAGGTTCTGGGGAGCCATTTACTTCCTTGTAATGCAAGAGCCCATTTAGGGTGATCCTTGTGCCGCTGTCAGAGCAATGAGGGTCAGCAGTTGTGGTGACAAATTAGTTTTGACAAGCTTAATGACCCCAAAGAAGAAAGTCTGTGGCTGTGATAGCAACTGGGGAATAATTGGTGAGCTCAGCCAAGTGGGGAATGTGTTAAAATTCCCCAATTCTCTGTGGCAGGCCAGTTATACCATTCAGAAAAGGGGTGGAAGGTTGCCATCCCCTTCTTTAGCCTTACAAAGCATCAGCAGGCTGTATTTCAATCAATTGAATATGGTTTGGCAGGACATCAGGACACTAAAAGAAACAACTGGATCTTTCAAACTATGTTCGAATGAAAAACTTGGGCAAAGAGCAAAACAAAATTTTTGTAAGGCACCGGCGGGTAATGCTGACCTCACTGTTGGCAGGTTGCACCAGTGCGCCATGGGCTAGCGCTCCCTCATCTCCCGGGGTGGGGAGGCCCTGTGAACAAGCAGAGGTTCATTAGAATGTGCAGTAAGTAATGATTCTCAATGATCAGTCTACCCAAACACAATCTTTCCATTATATGATTCAACAAAAAATTTACTGGAAACCTAAACTGTGTCAGGGCCATTCTGCAAGTTAGGGAAAGGTGAACAAAACAAGAAAAATAAGAAATAAACCAGATGACTCCAGATGGTGTTACGTGCTACTGAGGAAGACACGTAGGGTATGTGGCAGAGGCATTAGTTTGCCAGGGCTGCCGCAACAAAGTGACCCACGACCTGGGCCGTTTAAATAACAGAAACTTGTTGCCGCACAGTTCTGGGGGTGACCGGTCTGACATCGAGGCGTCAGCAGGGCTGACTGCTTCCGAGATGTGTTCCCGGCCTCTCGCCTTGGCTCAGAGATGGCCATCTTCGTATTTGCGTTGCCTTCTTTCTGTATGAGTCTCTGGGTCCAAACTCCCCCTTTCTCTAAGGACACCGGGCACATGGTATGAGCCCCCTCCCCACGATGACCTCATGTTAACTTGATTAGGTCCGTAGAGACCCTTTCTTCAAATAAGGTCACATTCTGAGGTCCTGGGGGTTAGGACGAGAACGTGAATTTTGAGGGGAACACAATTCAACCCATAAAAGCAGTTAAGCCGCCTAAGGGAAAGTGGTCGGGGAACACGTCTCGGATGGAGTGGCAGTGCGGTTGGGAGCTGGGAAGAAATCAGGCCTGAGAAGAGGCAGAGGCAGAGCACTTGGGCAGAAGCAGCAGCAGGAAGAGACCCTCAGGTGGGAAGGGTTTGATGCGTTTTAGGAAGAGTAGCCACAGTGCTCGTGAGGACGAGGGAGGGCAGCAGGGAGAGATGTGGCAGATCACACGGGCCTTGTTGGCCAACTGCAGGGAGGAGTTTGGATCTCACTCTGAGTACGGTAGGAAGCCAGTGGAGCATTCTAGTCAGAGGAGCTATGGGTTCTGCTTTTCATTTTTAAGCTTATATTTATAGAGTGCCTATTGAAAACAAAGCAATGTGTCCAGTGCAGAATGGGGCTTAAGGCTTTTCTACAGTCTTTAACAGCCGGACCTGACCCTGTACTTGACCACGGAGGATTTGTGCTGCTCTCCTGCGTCCTGTTCCCACAGCGCGTTATCTCTTTTCTCACCTCGAGGACTTTGCCAGTGATTTCTTCTGCCTGGATTTCCCTAAGTGCCTACTCTGCACATTGAACTCCTATTCATACTTTAACACCCACCTCAAAAGTGACTTCCTATATGGTATTGTCCCAGATGCACACAGTCCATCTCTGTCCTTGCTTGTGTCCTTTCTTACATCACATTGTTTGTTTCCGCGTTGTTTGTTCCCATGCCCACCTAACTGCATGCTGGACGAGCTCCCTGAGGGCGAGGACCCCAGCGCGTGTGCCGGGAGCCTACCCCAGCATCCGGCCTGGAGTCAGAGCCCGAGGGCCGTTAACGGAATGAGAGACTAAATGAAGTGAAAGACAGGGCGCTGTGTTAAGGAGAAGCCGTCAGGCGCTCTCAGTCTGCGCAGGGACAGTGGAAAGGGTGAGGGGCTTTCTAGGCACATCAACATCAGTCTGACTCCAGTTCCCATCACGAGTTTCTTCAGGGCATGTGGTTCCCCTTCTCAGAGACACCATTCCTTCACCAGTAAACTGAGCCTAACGGTCCATACCTTTAAAACACTAGAATCAGTTTAGAAAACTTGTGTGTGTACAACTGACCCATGGCCGGGCACAGATTAGATGCTTGATGGAATGGTGCTTTCTTTCTCCTCTACACATCTTCCTAAGCTTCACAGTTAGTACACATGGGGCAAAGCACGCGAAGATTCATGAGGACTCTGAATTGGGCACAGGTGGCAAACGCAAGGCCTGGGGGCCGAATCCGGCCGTCCACTTTGTTTTATCCAGCCTGGCTGCACCTTGTTTCTACCCGGCGGCAGCACCGAGCTCCTTGCCCCTAGTTAAGGAGTGGTTACATTTATATGGCCCTAAAATTACATGTGGCCCTTTGAAGGCAACTGCCAGGCTGATGTTTCCCCTGGTGAAAATGAGTTTGACACCCCTGAGTTAAGGGTAGTTGTATATGGCAGACATTTACCTCCACAGTAAGTTTTCAGGGAACTGAAAGAGAGGAAGACAATGCTGCAACATTCTGGTGGAAAAATCAGTGATTTGGAGGAGTGGAGGAATCCCAGTTTTTCATTACCAAACAGCCTTTCATAAAGAACTTTAAGAGTGTAGATTTACTACCACAGAATTCCGGCACTGAAGGTCTGATTCATTAGCCGTGATAATCCCTTTGTTTGGGGCCTTATTTCTCATTCCCAAGAGGCTGCCTGATTTGCAACATGGACATTTCAGGCAGAACATTTTGCCCAGTCTTGCAACATCTACGGTGTGAGTCTTTGTTGGACCTGAGCAGATGATGTAAATGCTTAATTTTTAAGACAAAAGAGAAAACATTAAGAAGCTCTTTCCTTTATGTACTGGAGCCAGACTGGGAATGAGAATTAAAGAAAGCTCCCCAAGAAGTCTGTCAGTACTAAAATGTCTTTGTCTGTTTTTCAGAGCAGTGGTACATGACTGTGCCTAATAGCAAGGTTTTCAATATGGCTTCTGTTTAAAATCGGTGTTCTCTCCTGTTGCCTCTGGTGTGGAGACCTGATTTTCTGTGTCAATGCTGCCCTGGTTGTAAATCCTTAGGGCTGCTCCGTCAGTTCCTTGGTTGACGTGTTTGTGCGGCATGCTAATTCCACCTCGTGGTTCATCTTGCGCTCCCTGTATTTTGGGTCTTTGTTCCTCAGGCACACACAGTCTCAATGCCTGCTCCTCGCTGCCACCTCAGTAGCAATTTTAACAATCTTCTTTTTTAAATGCACTAATTATAAAGGTGAAAGCAGACATTAATCGGCCAGGCAGCCAAACTGGAGAAGTGTTATTCAGTCCAAATACATTGATTACTGCATAAACAGGAACAGGTTTGGTGTGTAGGCAGCGTAAAACACTCTCCAGCAAGGGCTTCAAACCCACTGCTTGATGATGATTTTATCCTGCTTTTCCATGTGAGACCCCTAGGCCATGCCTTCAAAGAAAGAACAGATATATAGATATGAAGCCACTTTGAGATTTTCTTCCCTTTCCACGGCACTGTGGGAAGCAGGTGGCTTAGAGGCCTCGTGAAGATTTTTTAGGTTTTACCTCCAACTGCTGATGCCATGCTGTGAGTTCCAGGGCAAGTTCTCAAGGACGGAGTTCTTAGACATTTGCCAGGAAAGATGTGAGGGCTTAATCAGCTTGTGGCTGCAGGTGCAGATTGTTCTTCTTACTGATGTGCCCGAGCACTGAGGCAGAAACCTGCCCCTTCGGGGGGCGCTCTCATCATCAGTGAAGCTGCAAAAGAAAATGTTAAAAGAGTAAACATGCAACATTCTTAAAGCATGGTCAGCCCTCTCATGTACAAAGCTGTTTCTGTAGTGGAATTACTGCTTGGAGGTTACTCAAAGTTGGCCCCAAGAAGAAGCCACTTTGGTAATGAAAGCAGAAAAAAATATAACTGGTCCATGGTATCAAAAGGAAAAAAAAGAACTCCATGTAATTTATTTTGGTGCACCCTAAAGCTAGAGGTTAGGTCCAGTGTGTTGCATTACTTAAGAGTGGGCTGAGATTCAGAACGATGTCTCCAAGCCCTTTGGCTTTCTGGGAAGGGCCTGCTCCTCTTGAGCGTTGGGTCTCCACAGAATTAGACAAAGGGCATCAAAGCCCGTTCCATGGTGACCTGAAGGCTTCCATCCAGGACATTTCTGTTGATCTGGATACCGACTATAGTCTCAAACCCAGGGCGCTTGGTTGTAACATTGTAATAGCCAGCCTGGATTTTTTGGCAGGCTTTTGTTTAGTTTATTTTTCTCTAAGCTTGAGACTTAAGAAATTGAAATTTGAGAGCATTGCTGTGTCTTGAAACTTAAAATGAAATAAAATTGTAAAAAACCCTTTAAGGTGATTGTTTTTGCTTTCAGCTGCCACATTGAGGGATAGAATTTAACTTTTATTAATGACCATTGGGTAGCTTTATCACAGTCGTTTTTTTTTTTTAAATGAACAGTGTAAGCAGGTGGTTTGACAAAAGTTGAAGACTTTTGTTTCTTCCTCCTCCTCTTCCTCTTCCTCTTTCTCCTCCTTCTTTTTCTTCTTCGCTAAATCCACAGAATGTAGTAAAAGAAAAAAATCCAGAGGGAACATACTAGTATTGTTCTAGTTGCTGGCTTGTGCGTTTATATTACTCATTCATGTTCCCTCCCCTTTCCCATACTGCCATTAAAGGGAAACTTCACTCTGCTGATTGTATTGACACCTTACTTTCCCCAGATATTGCTCTTTCTGCTCTCTTAGACAACTAAACTCAATGTGGGGATTTCTGAAGAACCCAATATATTATTCAATCACCAGGTGAACAGTCTATCCTTAAATATAATTTATCAATTGTTTTTCTCTATGGTGTGTGAGTCTGTAAACGCTGGGAGAGAAAATTATTCTGACATTTTGACATTTTTCATGCTTAACCGTTCCCAACCCTATTTGGTAAGAATCTATTCTGAGACCCTGGAAGCATCTTGGATATTTCCTGTTCTTTAATCTGTTGCCAACCATAAGCACTGCTCATGACTCTTCTTTTATTGGTATCATGCTTTAAATTTTGGACAGCATTATCTCTGTATGTATATCATCTTTGAATTTCACAATGGCCTTTTGAAGCAGGCCATTCTCAGTGGCAGAAATTCTTTCTCAGACGTCACGACACCTTTGTCCCTGGTTCTCCATGGAATTCAAGAGTGGGGAGGCAGAAGGATTGTTAAGAATCCTTGGTTGAACTGTCTTCCTTTAAAGAAAAAAGAAAAGAAAGAAAAAGCACAAAATGACATGAACTTCAACTTTTCATTTAGACCCTAAAAGAGACAGGCAGAATACCATGTCTTCGTGGAGGTAGTGACTGAGACGGGAAGACCTGACTCACCCGGCGTCTCCCCTCCATACTCCCCTGAGAGGCCATGTTTTCGAGACCTCTGTCTGGTTCACAGCTTTGCTTCCTGGGTCGTCCTCACTTGACACGGCTGCTCGCTACAGCCATTTATGCTTTCTCTCCCCAGCCTGTCCCCTGTCCCCTCCACAATATGAATTCTCTTGAGTTTACAGAACTTCTGCTCACCAAGTGGGTCCGTTTGAGCTTTCACATCTCTCTTATTTATTTATTTTTCCCCACAGGCTTATTCCATGTGCACCGTTGTCTGAATTGTCATGAATTTTGGATTTAATTCCAGAATGTCAAAGGAATGTTTTCAGTTGAACAAACCAAATGAAGTAAAAAGCTTCATCCCCTTTTTACTTTATTCTCATTACCCATCTCAGCGGGGAGGATGAGTAAAGAATGCATCCTCTAGATCCTGAAAGAATTTCTAATATTCATTCTTTCTCCATAAGATACAGAGCTTAATCCTTTCTTTAGACATTTTCTTTTTTCTAAGTAAACAGGGCCTAATTGGAAAAAGCTGAGAGAGCTAAGCAGCAAAGAATAGAAAACATTTACTGAGCTTAGAAGTGCATATTGAATACTGCAGGAAATTTGCATATGGATTACTTGGTGAAAAAATAGAAACATTCTCAGCCCATTAGTTACTGTGATGGACTCCCACTGACTAAAATCCCAGTACTTTTGCCTTGTTTTCTCCAACTGTTCTTTTTCTGTAATCATTTCTCTTTAACTACAGGGCAGCTATTCTGTTACTGCACTTTGTACTGAGGGGGAAAAAACAAAATAAGGAGCATAGCTGTGCCTAGAATATGAGCAGGGTACTTCTGATTCAATCCTGAAACATTGTGTCATTACTTCTGAGCTCAGGTGGAGGAGTGCCTCTTTCAAGGGAGTTTTGAAGCCACATTGTCAGTCCTACCAGTTGCATTAAGTGACAATCTATATTAACAGCCTTTAGGTTCCTCCTCAGTGCCTCAGTTTCTCCAAATGCAAAATGGAGGGAATGTTTAGCAGCACTAATGGAGATGGGAGGGGAAAAATCAATGAATATTTATGAAAGTAAATACGGAGTCCTTGGAATATAAGATGCCACAGAAACTTATAGCATAATTAAGGTAAGGTCAACAGATTAGTGTTAAATGTATGTGTGAAGCACATTTTACATTGCATTCCAACAAAGACTGAATTTAATTTACTCAAAACGAAGAGGAGGAAAAAAAGGGGGAAATGGTATTTTGAATTAAGATTCTAAATTTGGATTTTGATATGTTGTTTGGTATACTACAGACATAAATCCACGTGTTGACTTTTTCAGCAAATGCATGCATGTATTTGCATGTGTTGGAGGTACAGGATGGTTATACAAGATAAGCAAATCTTATTACTGTTTATTGGCAGTATGTCTCCAGGAGAGCCACATCAAGTACTAGCAAGAGGATTGTTATCAAAAAGATATTTAAAACTCTTTACCTTTAGTACACAGAAAAAATCATTAAACATGGATCAACTCTTTGCATTGCGGTGTGAGGCAAGGCCCAGTGTACAAAGAGACATTCAGATACTGCCTCCAGGAAGCAGCTACATTATTGTGTCATTTGTTTAAGGAAACAGCCTAAACCCTGTCACGCTACAAAGGAACCATCAAATATTAATAGATGTGGAAGTTGGTGTGAAAGATCAAAATATCAATATCTATCAACCTGTTTCAGGCTTCCTACAGTGGCTTAGAAACTGCTGGGAAGAAAGATTTGTGCAGCATCGATCACAGAAAAGGAATGAAATCCTAGTGAAGAGGACTCCGTGTTTTAGAAACATCTGAGTGCTGCAGAAGCACTAATTTGTCCAAAGAACTAAAAAAAAACGCATACTCATATTCTCAAAAGATTTTATTATAAAAAGGATGTCCCATAGAAAAATCCAAGATCTTTTTTCCCCCTTTTGATGTAAATAAACCTTGCATTGGGATAATTTAAGGAAGGACTTGGCTAAATTTCCTGGCAGCACGCAGAGTTTTCCAGAAAGAATATATGTAGTGCAGACCCCAAGTTCCAGAAAAAAACAAGAAATGGTGACCCTTCATCCCCCACCAGACATCTGTGCGAGCATCTAAACCAGGAACCACCTGGGCAGCAATTACAATGTGGTTTTTAAAATGCAAAATAAATAAGATTTATGTGGGAGAAAGCTGTGTTTGGGATGCCGATCTGACCCCTAGAACCTGAGATTATAAAGTACGGCCCGGGGACCATCAGCATCTCTTGAGAGTTTTTAAAGAAATGCAGGTTCTCAGGCCTCACTCCGGACCTGCTGAGTCAAAGTTGGGCCTGTAAGGAACATCTTGGGAGGTCTGTGTGCACATGGAAGTCTGAGGAGCACTGTTCTAGGATACCACTCGGTATGTGATTGTTTCAGGTCACCATACAAATAATTTTTGATAAACTTTGGGTAATTGATGTTTGATCAGTGAATAAACAATGATTGAGAGTTACTTTGATATTTGGATGCTCGGACCTAATATTACCCATCAACCCCACCTTTTGTCATTTTGATTCGCTGAGCACCTGCCTGGCAGGGTCCAGGCACTGTGCTAGGTTCTGGAAAGAGAGGGGTGGACAAGACAGACGCAGAGCTCAGGAGGTGTCCATTATGCAGGTGATTGCTGAA
This sequence comes from Micronycteris hirsuta, assembly GCA_004026765.1. Lineage (NCBI taxonomy): Eukaryota > Metazoa > Chordata > Mammalia > Chiroptera > Phyllostomidae > Micronycteris > Micronycteris hirsuta. Next base: position 46,042 of record PVJI01001789.1, on the reverse strand, counting down.
AACTTGATTTAATGGGAGATAAGTAAAGAATTATGCAGGAAAAATACAGTGTGTAAAGTACAGATGAGTGAGCCGGGTCAGGTCTGGGAGATCAGAGAGCGCCGTGGCGCCCCCTGCGGCAGTGCTGCCTGTGGGAGGCTCCTGGTTCTGGTGGGCCTCAGGCGGTGCGTCCCCGACAGGAAGAAGAGCAGCGAAGTAGGTTCCGATTTCCCAGTAGTAAGGTTGCAAAGTACAGAAGGCACCCGATGCCACCCGGCTAACTTTTCCCCTTAAGCAAATATTTTTACTGGTCATATGATTTTATGTTTTGAGGTGCTAAAAGCTTACATGGTTTGTTCAAATTAGAAAAATAATAAACACCACAAGTCCAGAGAGCATGCAAACGAGAGCTCGAAAGAGGGCAGTAGTTCCAGATCTGCCTTGTTGGTTGTCGCTGTCCAGATTCTCTGGGCCTGGGTGGGCCTGTGGCTGGGCAGCTCCAAGGCCATCACAGAGTGATCAGCAGGGCCCCCTCTGTCTCCCGGCCGTGGCCAGCCGCGCTCCAGCTTGCCTCCGGTCCCCCAGAAGGGCCACAGTTTTCTTTTTCATGCTTCTTTCTCCTCTTCTCTCTCTCTCCACTTTTTCCTGGTGAGGTTGCTTTTGCATCTCAGCTGTTTTGAGTTTGAATTTGATTTGCATATCTGAGCTGCTAATTATACCAATTATTCTCAGTGCTTCTGTGTTCTGAAAAGAAGTTTGAAACTGACCCCTTTCATTAAAGTCAGTGTCAGTTTGCCCTGAAATTTGGAGCTATGGAGGAGATAGGTCATTTTTTTTTTTACCCCTTATAAATATATTTTTTAAAGGACAGCTGCCAGCAACTATGTTTTCCAGGTCCCAAACACTCATGTTTCTGGTCGTATTTTTCTGTAGTCCAGCGTATGTTCTTTAACTAAATACTACCCTTGAAAGATCAAAAGGGGTACTCCCTGCTTTCATTTTGTTCTTGGCTTATAGATGTCTTATTTTTTTTTTTTACTTAATTTATGAAAAGCTTTCTTTGAAAAGAAAAAGAAGTGACTCTGTGGATCATAAAGTGATCATTAGCGTTTACTAATACAGTCTGTTCTTAAGTTGCTTTACCACCACGTCTTTTCAGTATTATTTACTGAGCAGCTGAAATAATTGAGCTTTGAATTTTTAGATTACCACCAAGAAAGACCTATTGTCACTTATTGCTGGGTATAATTGCACCATATGTATTTAGTGAGGCTATTTATTCATCTCCCTGGTGGATTACTTTGTCAGATGAGTTGAGATATTTCTGTGTGTGCAGTTGGAATCTAGAAAACATTTGCATTTCATATAGCACTTACAAATTATAGAGGGCTTCACAAGTATTTTTTTCTTCAGACCTGAGGGTCTGTTCTTTAAGTTCTTCTCATCTTTCATTGTTCTCCGCTGTTTGTTAGAGCAAGCACTGTCTGTGTGAGTATACAGCTATTCTCAGTGGATTTTAAGCCCTGGAAACATAGTTTTAAAAGGAGAAAGAAAGGGAGGTAGGAAAAGAAAGCATTTTAAAATAAATAACTTGCATTTTAATATATAATAACTCATTTTTCAATGATTTAACAAAGCTGCATTAGGACCTTCCAGTGCACGCTGGTGCATCATGGGAAAGACCAGCTTGGTTCTTGTCCTAAAGGAGCTCACGTTCCTTGAGGATATTATGAGAACATATGCATGAGAGACTACACCTAAGCTTGGGGACAGAGAATGCTTTCCTGAAAAGGGGATATTTCAGCTAAGCTCTAAAAGGCGAGTAGGATTTAGCCAGGAAAATAGGAGGCAAACATTTTCCCAGACAAAGGAAATAGCATGTGCAAATGCCCTGAGGTGAGAAAGGTAGACACCTTTGAGGAACTGAAAGACTCTAAGGGAGGGAGCAAGAGGGAACAGGGGTGAGGTGAGGATGAGGTTGCAGAGTAGGCAGGGACCAGATCAAGCAAGATTTTATAAGCCATAACTAGTCTTTGGTCTTCATTCAAAACCAGTGGGAAATCTTTGAAGAATTTGACACAGGGGAGTGACATGGTCAGATTTCTAGTTTCCAAAAGAGAACTCTGGCAGCAGTGTGGTGGGGGCAAGCGTGGATGGGGGAGAACAGTGAGGAGATTATCGAGGTTGACTAGATAAGGGATGGTGGCTTAGACTAGGGGAGGGTACATGTTGATGGAGAGAAGTAAGCACTTTGAGAGATACTTTGGAGATTCGGACACTAGAAATGGATGTGTGGGAGAGGGAGATGTGCAGGATTACTTCCAGACTCTGGGCCTCCACTGCTGCAGGAATAGAGAGCAGGGAGCGAAGACTCTGGGGAGACAGGTCATAGTTAAGTGTTGGACTATTTACTTTGAGGTGCCCCTGAACGATCAGTATAGAGATACCGTATAAGCAGTAGGGTCTGGAGCTTACAGCAGAGGTGTAGGCCAAGTTTAACAAATGATAGTCATTTTGCCTTCTGATGTAATGTGGGATGGATTCCTACATCCAACAAAGGAAAATAGTAAATGAACTGTTTCTTTTTTCTTGGGGGAATTTTGCTTCAAATGGAATTAGAAGTACTACAACAAATATTTAGGCAAATAATGCAATCAATTATCCCTTAAAAACATGCATTGAACACTTTATATATATTAAGCACCTATTAGATTATGGGAAATTCCAAGACAGCTTTCTTTACTCCATAAGTAAAATTACTTTGAAGAAAGGCTCAGCCAAGTACACATCTAAGAAGAACCAAGTTTTGTCACCATTGGTAAACTGGTAGTGAATTCAGTAACTCCTTCTGTGAATGAAATGAGTAAGGTATTTCGTCAGCTGAATATGCAGCCGGAGGCCCTTCTGCACTACTCAGGTGATGGTTTCACACCAGGTCTCACTTTGCATTTGGTTCTAAGCATCCCAAGAATCTGAGTGGCTTACAGATGCATGCCACATTTTTTTTAATTTGAGAATTACAGTTAGTAAAAAAGGAAGATTATGCCAAGAGCATAAGGCTCGCAATAGTCATTATTAATGACTTTACACTCAGACTTTGGTGAGAATGATTTATATAATTTAGTACAGTTGACCCTATTGGCTACAGTGAATTTAAACTAGTATTTTTCACTTTGGAAAGAAACAGAAGAAAAAATGCATTTGGATTCCTTCCAAGACACGTTTCTTTCTTTATCTGCTTGAACTCTTGAGAAACAGTATTCCCTTGGAGTCGCATGAAGGAAATACTTGGTTAAATCATTGAGCCAGAAGGCCATGGTTCTCGTTACAGCACTGCCACTTACCAGCTGTGGGACTTCGGGGAGTCACTTCGCCTCTCCAGGCCGCCATTCCCTTCACGTGTCCGCACGGGGATAACAATACTAGATAATTCGAATGCATAAAAGATGGTAATAGCTGCTGACTTTTACTGAGAATTTACTGTATGCTGAGTACTTTCATGTCAGGATTGCTGGCTTGGTAAGATGGCTGAAGAGATAAAATAGAAGAAGAAACATAGAATGAAACACATTTTACTCATTTTTTGTATTTCTTTGGAGAATAAAAAACAATAGTAGTTTAAATTCAATGAAAAAGCCAACTACTCTAAGTAGTAGACCGGTATTCTCATCAAATGAAAACATCTGAGGTGATCGACATCCACTCTGCACTTGACACTTGTAGGTGGGATTTTATGTGGACCTATCGTTCTGGTGATAAGTGGAGTCAGGTTGCAGAAAAAGGGGTGGAAGTTGCATTAAGGAGAATAGTCACGGGGTTTGAGATTACAATTCTTAGCTAAGGTATTTGTTTTCCTAATAATTACAGGGGTCAAACTCGGTGCATGCAAAAAGTGATTGAATATCCTGTTAGGCTCAAAACCTAAAAGGCAATTGGAAAGGGTCGATGGATTTAATGACAATTTCTTGCCCTTGGGGAGAAGGGGCAAGCTGGGAGAGCAACTCTCACAACCAGGAAGAAGAAGGGCTCAGAGACGGGGTAGGGAGTTTAAAATAACAGGGGAGAAGAGCAGTGGAAGGAGTGGAAAGTTTTCCGAGCACCTGCTATGTGCCTGTCAGGCGTGTGATGGGAAAGCCTTGCGGAAGAGCTCAGCTGTGAAAGAAAACTGGAAGTGCTGCCTTTTGGAAAGCAAGCCAGTGAATGGTTTTGATGAACCGGTGTGGGTTGTCACAGAAGACTGTCAGCCCGGGGACTGTGGAGCTGCTGGAAGGCAGCGTTCTCAGCTCACACCTTTGTTATGGCCACCAGGGCTAATGCAAGGTCTGAGTTTCATTATTTTCATATCTGCTTCTTTTTTAAGCAGCCAGTCGCAGATGACTTTTAGCAAGTACAGAATTTCTATTTAAGCAATGCATAATGAAAATCGATGGCTTTTTGTTGAGAAAAGCACAGTGTCAGGAAAATATCCTTGCCACTCTCTTTCCTCCTGTCACAGTGCTGTGGAAATTTTACATTTGAAAGTGAAAGGGCTTAAGATATAATTTTTTAATCCCATCTTTCCTGCCCACTTGCATCTCTTCCAAAGCTTGTCAAGGGCCAAATCTGGAATAGTAAGAGCCATTAAAAATTTGGCATCTTGCATTCTGTTTTTTTGGAATAAACTCAGTGTGGGCCAATTTATGGTAAATTATTCTCTTCGTGTGTGAATTTCCTTTTCTCTCTTGGCAGATTTGTGTTTGCCTCTACACCCCTGCACACAGATCTTAAACACATACATTTATTACAGAGTCGGTGTGGGATATGTGTGCAAGTGTTGAAGTGTGTGCCCATGGCTGCACCCGTAAGTGCATATGCACACATTTGCACCGATGTGCCTATACTATAGCAGAGTGACTGCAACAGTCTGTCTCGGAGGGTTGTGCCGCTGCACGTCTGTTAGCACACATTCCGTGGCAGCCCACAAACAGTTTTGCAGTCAGGAGATGACAGAATTCAGCGATCATTTTGGGAAACACCATCGTAAATAAATATATTGCTTAGTTCTGTGAAGCCAAACATGCTGATTCTTAATAAACTGAAGGCAAGCTGAAAAACTGAAGGCATTTCTCATCTTTGCAGTCAAAGCCGAGCACAGGGAAGCCAGTCCACTGCCAACAGGAAAGGCGGAGCCAAAGCCTTGCTGCGTACAGCCCCCTGTACTCAACACAGGAAGCTCTGGAGCTAGGCACTATCCTGACTCGGGATTATGGAGGACTGCAGTGTTTGCCTCCCATTCAGAGAAGTTGGATATAGGATGGGCAAAGGCATGGCATCATGGGAAATTCTTTGATCTGCTCTTTAGGGATGTTTGACTCAGGGCAATTAAGGGCAAGATCCCAAAGATTTTTTTTCTTTGCATGAAACGCTCTGATGAGAGGCTCTTTCCTGGCATATTTGAGAGCATATTAGCTCAGCTTTTACAGGGCAATTCAAAAACTTCTTTTCCTTTATGTATGAAGAAGGCACACATTTATGTGCCTTGAATTATTGCTAATAACATGTTCCCATGGGTCTGCATATGTTTAGTTCAAGTTTGGAAAAGGGTGTGGTAGGAAAACAGTTCACTCACTTCACCAGTATTACTACAGATTTCTTAGAACATCTCATCCACACACACAAAATACCACCATATATTGTTATTAGTATTGTTTCCTCACATAATTAGATTTAAAATAATTAAATATACATTTTACAGTAGTCCTATAGAACATTAAAATCCAGCAAAACCCACAAATGCATTTTATAGCTTTTGCGATGTTGACCATTTGATGTCATCATGAGCAGAAACTGGCCCTACCTAATTAAAAGACCTTAATGAGCTTCCTACACAGGGAAGTCTAGGAAATCAATATGCTTTTTTACAAAGAGTTCATTCTGTGTGTTTTGCTTAGCATTTATTTAGCAAATAATCTGTGGTCACTTGAATATATGCCAAGCTCTGTACGTAGTGCTGGCAATAAAAAGATTAGTAAGACTCATAAAGCCCTTGTCCTCATAAAGCTCACAGCCTAATGGTGGAGACAGACAATCCAATTAGCATAACTCCATGCTTTAGCGGGTCAGCAGGCAAGGTGCTGTGGGTAAGTGGGGAGTGATCCATTGTACCTTGCTGTAAGCGTAAAGGAAGGCATCACTGAGGAGACACCAAGCTAGAGAAAAGGTCGGCAGGATGTCACCGGGCACAGAGAGTAGCACATACAGAGGCACAGGGGCAAAAAGGAGCTGCTTCTTAATTAAGGAGCTGCAGCTGGGCTGGCTCAGAGCCAGGGTGGGAGAGGCGGGAGGACAGGGAGCAGGAGACAGGCCTGGCCACACATGCGCCACGCCCTCCTCTGACCTGCAGTCTCTCTCTCTGTTTCTCTGCATCTCCCTTCCTCTTGCTCAGTTCCTTCTTACTTCATTTATCCCTCCCAGTCTTCTGATATTTGAGAGACCTTTTAGAGAAACTGAGTTTTAGAGAATGTTTCTGACATTTTTGTTAAAATGCCAAAAATAATGCCTAAAATTCAAAGGACCATTCCCCCATTTTTCTCTCTGTTTCCTCACCTTTAGTTAGTATATAGACAACGATTTGCGGGTTTGGGAGCAGGCTGGGTCAGATTCCATGTTTACTCTGGTGCAGATCTGTCTCCAGGATCGTTCTCTGAATGCAGCAAATGTAGGTTTTTGCCTGATGTTTCTTTCGTGTATCCACAGAGCCTAGTAAAGTGTTGACTATGCAAGAAAAAATTAAAACCTGGCATATAGACTTATACTTAAAGAGCCTGAAAAAATGTTTTCATTAATACAGCCTAGCGAAAACCTGAAAGTAGCTGGTGTGTGTGTGTGTGTGTGTGTGTGTACTTCCTAGAAGTGCTGTGCTTGTGCAGACCTATGCATAGGGGAGTTCATCTGGCTCTGTGGTGGTCAGAAACACAGGTGTGGAAAATTAAGTAATTTGATTGCTTTTAGATATACTTATGCAGGGCCAGTTATGTAGCCTTAAATATATTTGCTCTACTGGCGTTATAATCAAAGTGCACTCACAGAGGTCGGACCACGAACCTCTGAAATACACATGCTCTAGTGGACGTGTACTTGGAGTTGCAGGAAATCAGTGCTTATAACTAGCAACAACAAATCATCAGGCAGCTAACTTATTTTATTTGAACGATCCCAGACAACCAGTTTCTTAAGTTATTTATTCACTCACAGAAATAATTATTTTCCCGAATTTGTAGCTTTCTGGCATTGTATTGACACAACACAAACATATATGGTGCTTTATATTTGTTGAATAACGAGAGGGCCGTACAGTCTGTCTTAGAGACCAATGTCACCCTGTGAAGTATTCTTCTTCCAGTTGTGAGTGTAATGCCCATGACGAGGTTCTGTTTGTCCCCAGCTCCTTTCAGTTGTTATAAACCAGACACTTCATAATTTCCATAAAAATTTAATACGGTTCAAATGTTGGCGCAGAAATGTTTCTCTCTACATTGTCGTGTGTCTTCTCAAAAACATTTTTTCCATTTTCATTTTTTAACTTCACCCTCACTTATTTTGCCACCTCACTTAGAATACCCTTTTAAAGAACAACTGCTACCCATGTTCCAGGATGTTAAAAAGCAACAGATTGCCTTAAACCAATAAGAAACATATACCTACTGCCCATATAGGTAACCTTTGTTTTATACAGATTTCTTAATCAAAAACAAGAAGCACAGCAAGCCAGGAAATTGTATTTATGAGCCAGTTAATAGATGCATTTTGTTCACCAAAATAACAAGGAAAAACATAGTAACTGGGATCTCTCTATTATGGTTTAGGAAAACATTGCAGAAAGGGTTTATATTCTACAAAACTTTTAATAGTTCCAGAAAATCTGGATAAATGCGTGCTGTAGACCACTTCAGAAGGCCAGATGAGCGGCGTGCACTGCAGCGGCTGACTCACAGGGGCCCAGGGTCAGAGCCCCCCCACCCCCTCCACAGCCACCCCTGGCCAAACCGAAGGGCAGGGCAACTTTGAAGGCTGGCATCGGAAATGCAACTGCAAATGTACTTAGATAATTGGAACCTTTGGATTATCGGTTTGGGGTGCACTGATTTCCCTGACACTAAGGCAACATTCAAATTAAGGCGGGGGTAGTAATGACTTTGAATAATATTCCAACGAGGCCACTATTGTTCTGGGTAGAACCTTTGAAATATTATGAAATCAGATACTATCTTTTAGCAACCAAAAGGAAACATAGAAACTCGTTTTCTGTGGGTATGTTGTTTTGTTATGGACCTGGGGGAGGGGGAGGAATTAAACCGAAAACACGGGTCAAGGGTCACATCACAAAGCGAGAAGACCGCATGTCCATCCTCATCACAGCACTGTATTGTGAATAAGACAGGGACAGGAAGGAATTTCTTACTACTCAGTGTAATGAACCCATGAACTTGATACTTTTTAAAAGCTTCAAAACATTTGCAATATTTTCTTTCTCTCCCTTTATGTAACACTTTCTGCAAACTGATGTGGTAACTGTTAAGGTTTGCTGGCGCACCCAGGACTGATGGAGGTGCACTGGGAACAGAAGCCACAGGGTGACACAGCAGACCGCGTGTCCCGCTGCAAAGGAGACTGAAGAAGGAACAGAATAGGTGGCCCCAGTACACTTCTGCGGTCTTTCCGTTTGATTCTTTTTCTTCCGGCTTTCTTCTGCTTCCCCGCCCCCAGGCAGCACTTTCTGTTATCTTCCCAATCTAAATCTTAAAATTAGATTTTACTCTTCCACTCTTTTAAGGACGAAGCTGCCATGGTCTGGTTCATCAAAAGCAAGCCCTTTCTTTACTCTCTTGCTTTCCTTCTTTTATTTATTTTATTCCTTCCTTTTAAAAAATCTTACCAGACTATATTTTCAACCTGAGAATTGTTTAATGATGCCTAGAATGTTGCTTCTTAAAGTGTAATCTTCAGACATTCAACCTTTATAGAAGTCTCACCCAGAAGACTGTTAGAAATGCAGAGTCTCAGGCCTCGCCCTACGCCCACCGAATCAGAACCTGCATTTTAACAAGATGCCTGGTTTCCTCATGTGTACGTAAAGCTGGGAGGCGCTGTCCCCGAAGGACACTTAAATCTCAGCTGAACACGTGAATCCGACGCCTCACCTCTTCTCGGGTGTGGGGGTGGCCCTTGGCTGTTCCCCTGGCCCCTTCTGCATCACAGAAGCAATGATTTATTTACACCTTTTGCGGGTGTGTCCCCGATTCACATGGACTTGAATTCTTGCACTCATTGCGGAAGTCAGCTTGGCTCTATCCATGGCATTAGAACTATTTGGTGACCTTTCCAGCAATGTCTTTCACCCCTGTTGTCTTTGGGCTGTAAATGGAAGATGTAAACTAGCATATAATTCATCACTCCTTGCCTGGTGCTGCTGAGCACATCACCACATCAGCCATCACTAATGGGATTAATTGGTCTTGACTGATGAAACTGTAAAAGCGTATACTTCCAAGGGTCGTAAACACGGAGCCTTAATTGAAATCAAATGTATATTTTTAAAAAGCATGTCCAGCACCATAGACTCCTTTCCGTTCAGGTTCTGTTGACTTTAGTGATGATATAGAAACCTGAGCAGGAAAGGGTTGCTGTTATTACCACTTTGAATATGAATCTGTGCTTCTCAGCACTCTGAGTAGCTGATTAGGGGAGGGAGTAATATTCTCCTTGATTATTGGTTACACATATGGAATAAATCCTATTTTAATGGTGTCTAATGAGCCTTTCATTTTCAGAACCTTACACAAAAGCTTGTAATAGAAAGGGAAAGTAATATTTCAAAGGTCATGTTAATGCCACTTAATGTCAACAATCTGTAATCAAGCCAATATATATAGATGGTGATTACAGTTCAGTTGTGATCCTTTAAATATGAAATAATCTCCTAAATTAGCAAAGTGATGCAAGCTAAGGTTCTCTGGGTTTGAGGCAACTTCTCCTTTTTAATTAAAGTTGGTTACTTGAAAATAGCCACAGAGTTAAAGAGAGATTTCTCAGAGTAAGGCTTCATGCAATGCAGTATTTTCAAAACCTGTGAGATTTAACGTCCTTTCACTTACAGTTTCATGTTTTGATCTTCTCTGTGTCTGTAAAGCCACTGGAATGTGCAAATGGAAAATGATGTCTCCTCCCCAGTGCTTTTCTCAACAGGGGGATGTAATGGGCACTGGAAGTGGGGGATGTTTGGTTGGTCAGGAGCCACGGAGGGAGCTTGCGGTCCATGTGCCGGGCAGCAGGATAAATTGTGGGGAGTTACAGAGTCTCTAGTATGAGATGGGCATTCGGAGATGTTGCCCCACTTGTACAGCGGTGAGAGCCTTGCCCTGCCCTGGACCGGAGATGTTCCTTTCTGGTCTAGGCCTGCTGCTCGTCCACGTGACTCATCCCAAATAAAAATGGGTCAATTCTGAGAGACACTTCGCTTCTGTCAGGAGATTTTCTTAAGAAAAGCAACAGTGATTACAATAAATGGCATTCCTGAAGTCTCTGGCACACTGGAGCATCAGAATCTTCTGTAGGGTTTGTCAACACTCATATGTGGGGTCCCTTGCCCCCGAGTTTTGTTCTGTGAGTAGGTCAGAGAATTGGTATTTCTGATCAGTTCCCAGCGCGTTTCAATGATGCTGGTTCAGGTGCCATGTATTTGAGAATCACTTCTCAAGGTTCATCAGCTTATGACCTGCTGAGACTTTGGTTCTGCCCACACTGACTTTGCTTCTGTCTTCCCATAGGTGAAGTTTGCGTTTTATCCATCTCATTCCTCCCAGTGCCTAACACCTGGTGCCATACTCATAGGACGTACTGAGTATTCATTGGGGGTGGGGAGCAGAGTGCTATTTAGATGAAGTTACGAAGGTACCTCTGACCCCTTTCCCACCATCGCCCCCCTCCCACATTACCACGCTGCATTTGTTTCTCTTCACATTCTGTTTCTCCTCCTTCTGCCGTCTCATTGGGTCCTGAGAGCTTGTCGTTCTTCTGTTGTTTTCTCGCAGAGGCCTGTGTTTGAACTACCTCAGGCTTGTTAATCTCGTCGTGTGCCACTGGGACCTGGCTGCCTGGTGCCATAACCAGTCCAGGTGGGAGGGGGCTGAAGACTAGGATATTGGGCAGTTTTTTGTGGCGGGGTTGATTGGTGGCAGTGGCGTGAGCAGTCAGGTGACAATTGGAACCTTACATCCCAGGACGGACCTTGCACTTTAGGTACCTCGATGAAAAGACATTCGTTGGAACCAAGGAAATACTCCCCCACTAGTCCTTGCTTCCCTAGGCTTAGATGATCATTAAAGATTTGGAAAATGTAAAAAAAATAGTATTAAAAAAAAGAGGCATCCATTTTCCCAACTATACAAAGCATTTAGTTTTGGCATGTTGTAACAATCTTTTGTAGTTCTACCTAAATATTAGTTTATTTGTAATGAATTTGCCTTTAATTGAACTTATAACTTGAGGGGTAAAATTGCCTGAGGGAGAGGAAATTCTTGTGTTGAATTAGAGGGTTATCCCCATAATGAAAGATACTGATTCATTACAAAATTATTTGCTTACAAGTTTCTCCAGTCACCATGAGCGAGGTGAACAGCACCCCCTTTCTCTTGCAGAGGGGTCAGTGTGGCGGCTTCAGTCAGAGGTGCTGCCCCGCACACAGCGGAGGGGTTGGGTGGGGGTCTCCCCACTGGCCGTTTGTCAGTTCTGCAGCGCCTGATTTTACTGGTCTTGAGTTCATGGTTTTTTCAAGTGAATTTCTTAAATAAGAGCGAGCACATAGTGGATATCGAGCCACTGAGTACATGATATTTAGCCTTTCTTTTGCTTTTACTCATACAACCCCTTTACTCTTAATCTTTTCCCTTGAAAATACCTTTATGCTCGTACAAGTAATACAAATTATGTTGTCTTCTGGCCTTTCTTGTTACAGAGGAAACATCTGAAATCAGCTAGATTTTCAGTATTTATAGATAACCTTTGTTGTCACTTTCAGTGCGAGTGCTCATACTTTCCTCTATCTTTGCTATTTAAAAATGGTCAGGTTATTCTGAGATGTAGTTCACTTTTCACTGACTTGCTTGGAATGTAGCAAGCCCTCTTGATCTTTGATCATTGCTTCTATTAGCAACAATAATAGCAATTAGTTGACTTTTAATTCAACGTTTAACTGGACATTTACTTGGACATTTAACTGGAGAGACGCTGGTCTATATCCAGTTTGTGTCTGGTCCAGTGGACGGTTTGACGTAGTTCTAGGACATGTCTGAGATCCCTCTTGTTAGTCTAATACTCACAGAAACCTCATGAATCTATTCTCAAGTAGCTCTCCACTCCCGTGTTAGTGTTGAAACAATGCAGCCTTCTCTCTTACCAAGGCGTGGGGGCTGTAGAGGGAGTGAATGCTGGGGCCTACCCAGGCCTGGGTATTCACCCCTGGAACTGGCCCCAGAATGGGGTCCACTCCACAAAAGATCCTTGGTATGAAGTAGGCTACAGGCTTGATGTCTTTAAAACCACAGGCTCATTTTAGACCTAAGTGTGGTCCACCAAGTGATTCCAAGTAAAATAATCTGAGCTCCAGGAGCTTTCTCTAAGTCATCATTCAAAGAGAACCTTAAAAACAGAGATTTGGTCAGCAGAGGCCTCTGAGCTATGAATTGGGGGTTAACTTTGAGCCCCTTTATTCTCAAATTTGGGACCCGCTTGAGAATCTGTGGAAATAAGCCACTTAATTCCTCTTTCCCTCTAGCAACATAGCATTTTATCTTTCACTCTGATGAAAAAGTAGTTGGCTTCGTCAGCAATCATCTTCTGTTCAGGCTAAATTTATTTTTTTGCGAAATAGAAATCAGGAAAACACCAAAATTATTTTAAGCAAAATATCAAAATTGAAATAAACCAACATATGTCTGGGAAACATGTATAACTCTCAATCAAAAATAAGTGCAACTTTCATAAATTTCTTAAAATACTTCAGTGTGCAAAATGTGGACAACTTAAATAGATGGCGTTATGGCATGTTTGGCTCCTCCTTCTCATTAGTTCATCCTTTACTTAACCATGAAAGTTTGAATAACTAAAACCTGGCCAGCTCTGGATCATCCCTTCATGAACAATGGACTCCGTCATCTGTTGTAATAAGCCAGAGAACCAAGGAGTCTTATGAACACTCGTGAAGTAAGGTTAGGTTATACCTGCTAATTTTAAATGGAAACCATCTTGTACTTACCTGCTTTGCTTAGATGCTGTCCTATCCACTCCCCTCCTCTCACACACTTTCCTCTCTAAGAAGTGAGGTTTCTTCATTGCTTTAAACATACTATGCTTTGTTCTGGTTGGTTTTTTCCATATTCATAAGTTTCTTTTTCAGTGAGAACTCAATGGTATTAAAACTGTCAAAGTGACAAATATTCTGGGGCTTATCGCCAATGAGAGAGTTAGAGGATAAATGTCATCTCACCTTTATGCTCCATTTATAGTCTTTCTCGAACACTTTCCCTTTATTAGATTATCATTTTGAGGATTGGAATCACTTTGACCAGCTGATATTTTGCCCACAGAAGGCATTATGTAAACATTACCATCAAGAAATGTTATTGATAAACTAATGATGTACTTCTTGAAATTGTCAGTCTTTAATTTTCAATTCTTCTCTTCTTGAACGAGGTAACCAAATTTCTTTTAAAATATATAGATAAATAACACCATCAGTTTATTTGGAAAACGATTTAGCATTAAATGATTTGTCTTTCTGTACCTTTTTGAAAGAATGTTTAAAAACTTTATCTCATGAGCTTGGCATCACCCCAAATAAGTTCGACCTTGTGTGGGTTGGAAAAACCCTTAAAATAAAGTTAAGCAAGTTTATGCTCATTATAATTCAATGACATGTACCTTTTTCTTCTTGAACTCTTGGATCTTCAATTCACTTTTTTTCTCATGCATCACTCTGATTTTTCTTGTTAGTTTATTAGTTGTAAAAAGTTTCTTCCTTCCTGGTTCCTTCAATGTAAACCAATTTGGAAATGGAAAAGTGTGTTAATTTTTTAATAAATCTTTAGGACACACGTTACTGTATTTTTATTAACTGAGCCAGATGGCTCACAGTGAATTTTCTCTGACATAAGTAATCACAGGAATCAGCTTGGGACCCAAATCTGGTACAGAAAGTTGCATGTATATTCAATGGAAAACTGCAATTCACATAAATATGTCTGATGTATTTAGAAGTAATATTTCTTACTGTTTGGATTTTATTTTATTTTTTGTTTTAGACTAAATGCAAACTAAGAACATTTTTTTTCTATCCCTCAAACTCAAGTGTTCAAGGTCCTTCTCAATAACCCAAAATTGCTTTCTTTTATTTTTTGCAGTTTGAAGGTTGCAAGAAGGCATTTTCAAGGCTCGAAAATCTCAAGATTCACTTGCGGAGTCACACTGGCGAGAAGCCATATTTGTGCCAGCACCCAGGCTGCCAGAAGGCGTTCAGTAACTCCAGCGACCGCGCCAAACACCAGAGGACGCATCTGGACACTGTAAGGATGGCAGGGGCTTTCCAGCTTCCAGCCTGAAGCCCTGGTGTGAGGAAGTGCCCTTTTGGTAGTGGGATGGTGGAGGTGTTTGCTTTATGGTCTGCAGGGTATAGGGGCAAAGCCAAGGGCAGCAGTGGAACCTGGTAAAGGGCCAGAGGGGCCCTGTTGGACTCTCTCCTCATGTTTCTGTAGTCGTGAGTATCCTAAGTATTACAGCTGCCTGGGACAAAGGGGTTCTTTGGTAACAGCTGTGTACCAAGCAGAGGCAGTGTATGGCCTGTGCTGTAGGAGATTTTAGTTCAGAGAATGACCAGTACAGATTGGGCATTAAAATAAGTATTCAAATATCAAGATATACTGAGGTACACAATATGCAGGGTGGGGCAAGAGGAGGTTTACTTTTCTGAGTAGGCAGAACAAGAACTCTCAAATATTATTTATTAATTATTGTATTATTTGCCAAGTGAACAACTGTAAAGCTACTTTTGTTTTTTTACTCTGATTCTTTTCTTCTGGACATAAAAATGTGAAGGCTGGCATGATTTTTCAAAGTAAATCTGGCCTTTTGCTTTAGAAACCAACTGATGTGTTCACCGTTAAGTAACATAAAGAGGATCAGCAACTCTTTCCCCCGGGGTCAGTTTCATCAGGCTTTCTCTGTGTTAATAGCCATATATCCATTGACCTAAATTCTATGGGAAACATTGATTTTTGTTATTTCAAACCTTAACTCTCTTAGAGCTAGTAACATTTTGTTCATTTGCAAATGCTTTTTCTATGACTCTCTTTTTTATTTTCTCAATTATGTTGATTGTTCTCCTCTGCATTTCTCAGGTTTTGGTGCCATTTTCCTCCTATGAGGCCAGGCAGGCTGTATGCACCAGTAATTTCACTTCACTTAAGAAAGCCATCAGGGTAAATGGATTACGCACATCGCAGACCTCTTCTCCCACATTCTTGCAAATAATGTATTCATGACAGCGCTTTTTCAGTGTTCACATTCTGATGTCTATTATTAAACTACATCAGAATTTGAATTTTGAAAAGATACTGTTATTTCTACACACCTTCTCATGCATATTTAATATTCTTCTGATGTTATAGTTGACATATTTATTAAATTTTATATTAATCTCTATTAGTCATATTGATAGCAGTCATTTTAACTATATGTCACGTAACCTTTCTAAACAGAATTATATCCTGATGTACATAAATGGTTTGCCTGGTAAATACTTGAAAGATAATTAGAGGAATATAGCTGTAAGACGGGCCCTTCCTGCTCCAGCTGAATCGAATTTCAGTGATTTTAGAACAGAATAGAATATTAAATGAATAAATTTGGTGAATAGCAGTATCTTTTAAAGGTAAAAATAGGAAAAAAAGAATAAATTATGTTAAAAATGCCCTATTTTGTATGTCTAAAATGGTCTTGGTAAAATCCAATAAATTTTTCAATTTATCATTGAACTTTATCATGGAAGAATGAACATTCATGAGACAAGATTGTCTTGAGAAATTGCTTCTACTCTAGGTAGTTATCTGTAGTTTGAAAGAACTATTGTGAGGCTAAGTGTTACGGCTCTACAATACCCTTCTTCGCTTGGAGCTAATTTTAGCTAATCAACTAAGAGCATTTTCTAAAATCATTTTGGAATTTAAAAAATATCCCTTTTTAAAACTTTTGTGGAAAGCTACCTAAGATAATGATTTTATGATTCCATTCAATGCAGGAGCTGTTAAAACTCAGCTATTTTTATTTGTAAAAATCACTGCTCTAGTACATCTTTTAAAATCATCATTGTTAAGATCCAAACTACCTACTGTTTAAATTTTTATTGCGTTTAACAAATTGATAAGCTATTTTAGAATCATATAGAAATCAAACATTTGTTTTAAAGAGCCAACTATAGTTGCTTAAAGAAGTTGTTATTTAAATTTAGGTGTTCATTTTCTTTCAATAAGTACTCCTAATGCTAATGTCATCGGAATTTTGGATAAAATATCTTTCTTCAACTAAATGGATTCTTTACTTACAGGAAAATGGTTTTCCCGTAACGATTACTGAGTTCATAATTGTAACCATGAATAGTTTTCTTAATGCATTTTAATATCCAAACAGAGGAAATAATTTTTATAGTACAAAGTAAAAAAGAGTGTAGATTCAGCCTTAAGCTCCACACATCACATCCCTCAGGAGCATGGGAGGAATTGGAGTCACCAAAACTGCTATTCTCTTCACGCTCAGCCAAGGGCTTGTTCACGTAACCCAGGCTTAGCACTGGAAGTCCTCTGCCATAGCTAACGACATTGATGTCTCTCTGGCTGACTTTTCATGTGTCTGCTGTTTGAAACCTACTGTCTCCTACTCACTTTCTACTAATTTTCCCTTTTAATTCTCTCCCTCTCTCTTTCTGAATCAGGTGTCTTCTGAAACATTCCCAGTCTTTTCTGGACTTTTCTACAGCTTCTTTATACCTGAACTCTTAAAGAATATGTGTTTCCTAGTTTCTGACAGTACCAAAGATTGTTTTCAGGGGAACATAACTGTAAGTATGACTGGAGATGCTTACTAATAATTTCTACGTTAAAAAATGCCCCATGAGGTTCCTGGTAAGAGTGCACTCTATAGTAATCTCTTAAAAGTCATCAAAGATAGACCATCTCTTTGTCTCTTGAAAGTTTACTCTCCTTTTGCCTTAATGCAAACTTACCGGGCTTTCTAATTAAAATGTTTGAGTACTACCCAACATTTCATATCAGTTAGTTTGTCACAGTTCATGCTCTGAAGTCAATGGTCTTTGAGTAAACCTTCCCCGGTTACCTTTATGATTTAACCACAGCTGCTGCTTTCTTTCTTTCTTATTTAGAAACCTTATGCTTGTCAAATTCCAGGATGCACCAAGCGGTACACAGACCCAAGTTCCCTAAGAAAGCATGTGAAGGCACATTCTTCCAAAGATCAACAAGCAAGGAAAAAGGTAATTTTAAAAAAGAAGTTACCCGGCCAGAAAAAGCATTTAAATTCTTTCAGTACTGGGCGCTTCTGCAGGGCATTGGGAATTCTTATACTTCTCAAGGTGTAATAGGTTTTAGACTCTGATGAGAGAAGTCTTCCATGAAATACAGGCATACGTGTTTTATTGCGCTTTATTGCTCTTCCCAGATGATTTTTTTATAGGACCTTCCACCAGCCAAAAGATTGACGCCCTCAAGGCTCAAATGATGGTGAGCATTTTTTTAGCAATAAAGTATTTTTTAATTGAGGTATGTACATTGTTTTTTCAGACATAATGCCACTGCACACTTAATAAACTATAGTATAATAGAAACATAACTTTTATATGCATTAAGAAACCAAAAAAATTCCTGTGACTCACTTTATGCGGTACCTGCTTGAATGCGGTACTCTGGAACTGAACCTGAAAGGTCTCTGAGGTGTGCCTGTAATGGCGAGGCTATGGTTTGCATAGCTGATGCGGCCGGATAGGAATTTCTAGGGAGGGCTTGCATAATAGGACTCAGAGAAAATTAAGTGTAAGTCAGCTAAATGGGAAAGTAACAAAAGGCTTTTATGGAAATTAAGTCCAAATAACGAAAAAATTCAATTGGGAAAAACACACAACAGAAATCCTGCCTGGAGATAAATGCTTTTTCATAAAATATCAATTGGCTAAAATTTTAGCTCTGATGAAAAAGGTAGGGGAATCTCTAGGATGAGTAAGAATAGAAGCATTCTTCCCTTTAAGCTTAGAAAAATAATATTTCTTAATAGGTACTATGTATGAAAATCTGAGAAAGGAATTGAACCTAAAATTACTTTGACGTCAATAAGGGATTAATGCATCTTTCAAAGTTTATAGAAATCAAGACTTGAAAGAAATGTTAGTGATAGCCAGCTAACCCACCTGGCCTTGACCTCCTGACTTCATGAGATCCCAGCAAGTGGTTGGCCCGCGCTGTGCGCCAGCACCTCAGAGACGAGGAGCTCACCACCGTACAAGGCATTTCCTACTAATTGAGTTTGTAAACTTTTGGACCAACACGTATCTCTTCTGACCATAGAAGTAAATATGTTGACTTGACCTTGGCTATTTGACTGTTTCATCTGTGTTCGTATGGGTACCTGAACACAGGGCCCTTCATCACAAATTTAAGGGAAGCTTAAGACAATTTACTTCAAGTGACTGAACCCCATGGCCATGGTTTTCAAGTCACTGTGACTTCTAGCTAACTAGAATCTTGTATTCTTTCATGGTTTATAGGGATTTAACACTTTTATATTGGAAAATGCTCTGTAGTCCTTTTGTTACATGAGCTTTTTCTTCCTTAAGAGGCATTAACACAAAACTGGTTAAGGGCTTATATGTGGAAATAATTTGACCTCTTCCCTGTGAGTTAGAAAAATGCCCGGTTGGAAGGATGTGATAGGTATTCTTAACTGTATACAAACCCACTCTTGTAAGTCAATTGTTAAAATCATTTATTTTCCTCTATAAATATAAGTAAGTCTCTTTAATTAGAATCCCAGTAAATTGATAACAGATAATCATTATTAGAAGATAATATATTCAACAATAATAGATGATCATTTGACATGGATTGGATATGTTCTTTTATTTTCAAAGAGCAAAGGAACTGCTAAGTGAATTGTAATATAAATGCAACTGTGAGGAGATGTTTAATGTGGTGTTCTTAAAACAGCGCGCCATTGGTGCACGTGGTTGACGTTCAACGGGACGACTGTCTGACGCTTTTTGTCGTTATCTGGTGTACCTCATAAACTCGAAGTGATAAATCGTGTTTGTTAAAACAAACAAACAAAGAAAACCTCTTGCTGAGAGTTTTCCCCCCTAAATACAAACCATTCATCAGGCCATATTCAGGTTTCTGGCAGATCTATCGCAAGATCGGAGAGCACTTCGTTGGATAGAAGCAGCTGTCACGGACGTGACAGGATGCAGGTCCTGTGCTCAGACAGACAGCAGACACGGAAACGTAATGCGTACTTTTGGACCTGTCGGCGGTTTCTGTTGTTCAGACCTAGTGTGTTTCCACATCTGTGTAATGGAAGAGCAGTGTGATTGTGTGGAAGGTTCTCAAGGCACTAATTTAAAAAATAAATCAGACTTTGAGATTTTAAAAAATATAAATTTATAGACAATTTGCAGATGACCTTCGATAAAGAGGTAGTTTAGCTATCGGGGAAGAGTATTATAATCTAACGCCAAGTATTTCAGTATTCTCCTAATTTTATCTTATGTAAAATAAGATTCCTGTGTGCTTTTTTGTTTTGTTTTAAGATTTTATTTATTTATTTTTAGAGAAAGGGGAAGGAGAAATAGAGGGAGAGAAACAGCAACGTATGGTTGCCTCTCACATGGCCCTCACTGGGGACCTGGCCTGCAACCCAGGCATGTGCCCTGACCGGGAATCAAACCGCGACCGCTTGGTTCCCAGCCCGCGCTCAATCCACTGAGCTACACCAGCCAGGCTCCTCTGTGCTTTTGATGCTCATTCTGTTTTTTGCGAATGGCGGAACTGGATTTGGCCAACTTTCATTGCCTGGTCCTTGGTGACAAGTTTACTGGGTGTGCTTTCTGAATCTTAACCTGTATTTTTAATCTGAAGATTTAAAACACCCTTTATAGATCCGTGATGGATTAATTTATGGAAATTAAAATGATGACAGTTGTTCCATGCAATAAAAAGAGGAAGTGTCACTCCCAGGAGCAGCAATGCTAATAAGCCTGAAATCGAGTCAGTCCGTGTTCTCAAACCCTGTCCTGGTGTGCCGGTGTGAGGTATTTACCCTGGTACAATGTCGTTACTGGACCTTGGAGAGAGTCTAATTGCTAACTCACATCAGGGCTTGGTATCTGAAATATTTCCTGGCAGCAATAATAAAAAAAAGTAAGAAACAATAAACCTTTTAAGGCAGAATTAAGATTATTTACGACTTTAATTAAAAATTGAAAACTGGCATCGTTTCAAAAAAGCCTTTACAAAAATGTGAATTCATCAAAAATAACCATAAAAATTCCAAGGTGATAAAGGCACAGTGGAGTAATGGTCCCAGCCCTAGGGAATTGTTTTGTTGAAAAGAATAAAACCCTTTTCTGTCACACCCTGTTAGTCATGGACTCATTTAATATACCCTGCCTGCCTCTAATCCCTTTTTTTAACCCCTCATCCCCCCTAGACACTAAATGACATTATTTTGGTCTTAACATTGCCGGCTTTATGAGGCCCTACTCTGAAGTCAGGGCCAGTGAAAAGCCACCTTCAGCTGTAAGACAAATGTTTATTAGGAGGGGCAGAGATCTCATAAGCGATGCCCGGGCCATGGGCACGTGGCCCTTTCCCACACCTGTTGGGTCCTACTGAACACCAAGAACCTGGAATCTCAGATAAATATATTTAAGCTGTAAAAAGAAAGAAGAAGGGGGAAAAAACCTTTCTACAAAGGACTTGGGATAATTTCGCTTACTGCATGCAAAGAGTAACTTTCCTCTTTGTCTAATGCATGTGTGCACACCCACACATCCCATCAGCTGATGTACAGACTTCTTCCATGGAATGTGCTTTGCAGATGCTGAGTTCATTAAATAGAGGGATACACAGATACATGAGTAGCAAAAATATTCAAGCCACCAACTCCG
Organism: Micronycteris hirsuta; assembly: GCA_004026765.1. Lineage (NCBI taxonomy): Eukaryota > Metazoa > Chordata > Mammalia > Chiroptera > Phyllostomidae > Micronycteris > Micronycteris hirsuta. The sequence continues at coordinate 24,807 of PVJI01001789.1, read as the reverse complement.
GTCTCCAGGGAGCCCCACATCTAGCCTGCAGAGCAACAGGCAGAATTTGTCCTTCAATTCTCTCTCGTAATGAGTGGGGAAATAAGAGAAAATGAAGACAATAAGCCACTTAGTACTTTCTTCAAGGCTGTGAACTTGATCAGAATTTTCCATTTTTACCTTGGAAGTGCCATAAGTAGGAGGGTTTCCTTCAACTCTGGCCTCTTATCAAAATGGACTTTTAAAAAAGTGAATGCAAAGAATGCTGGGCCAAAAGTTCGAGACGGCATGAATCCTTCATCCATTTCACACTTCCTCAAGGATTCCAGACTTTGGGTTTGATTTGCTAAATGCTTGTTAAACATTCACCTTTGACCCACAGGGATTGATGACTTTCAATTTTGGGACCTCAAAACAAGCTGTTATAAGCCAGGCTCAGTTTTCAAAATGTGTGTGAATGCAACATGTATTTATATCTCCTACTTAGAGAATAGCTCTATCTAGCTTTCTGGCTAAAGGAGAGCAGCTTATCTAATGCACCTCTGTTCATCTGTACCACATAGGTTCACTTTGCTTTCTGCAGTTGTTGGAATCTTAAAAAATAATGTGAAAATATATAGTTTTCCCTAAATGGAAGCATGTATTAGAACAGCCAGTGAGGCTCACTTTTCTCTCGGCTGTTTTCTTTTATCATCTACATGGTAGACAGCATGCACAAATGGTGCATAATCAGAAGTCTTCCCCGATTTTGGCAATCCCCGTCCTTCTTTCTCTGCTCAGGAATAAACTAAACTCATTCCAACTCTTAAGGGAATGTCAGTGATAGGCACACATCATGGACATATCATTTCAAGATGAGCTAGCCCCACCCCCACATTTAAGAGATCATATTAGAATTTGAGTAAGAGTTATGCTATTGCAGAAATGATGTTAAAACAGCACTAATATGTTTGTTTTTGTCAAGCGAGTCACTTCCTAATTTCTGTACTTGTTAACGGTTGTTGGTTACAAATGATTGGCACCATACCTCAAAACAATGGCAAGACACGCTACCTTCCCGAATGTCCTGATGCCTCAGTTAAGGCTAACTGATTCCAAGAAAAGCTCTGGGTATGCTTTTGTAAAGCAAATATTTTCTGGTTCAAAATACTGACGCTAACTAATACTTAAATTTAAATGAAAAAAATAAGTCAAATTAACACTAGGTCTATAGTACCGAGCTGGAGTTTAACCCAGTTGTCTGGAGGCTTCTATGTTCAGCAGATCCAATATAACACCAGCTATGATTTCGAGAGCGTTTTGATGCTACAGGTGATGGGAGTTGTTTAAAGGGAGCTGAGGACTCACATTTGGATGTGGGAACGTGGTGGAGTAGGAGCAGTTGTCCATGAGAGGAAGTAGTGAGAAAAAGCTTCAGTTCCTTTCTGGAGAGATCAGAGATGCTGGCCTCAGCCTTGCAGATACAAAAAATCAGTGCTATCGTCTCGGAGTCTAGTAGCCCAGTGTCTTTTTTTAGCTCTTAAGTCACGTTCCCAAAGTGTGTTCTTTGGAACACATTCCACGGGATTTTATTTGATACCACTTTTAAAAAGTTTTTGTTGTCCTATAAATTTGAGAAATGCCAAATTAAATAACATTTCATGGTTCCGTTCTTGCAAGAGTGTACAAAGCCTTGGATATACCAATATTCCAGAGGCAAGATCACATTAAGCATTGCTCAGAATTACTTGGCCAACAAAACAATCTTCTTTTTTCTCTAGAACATCTCATCAAACTACTCTTCCAATAAATTATTTGAGAAATGAAGTCTCAATTAATTTTATTTATTCCATTCAACAAACGTAGTGTGTGTCAGGCACTGCGTTAGACCCATAGACGTAAGTGTGTGCACGACAGATGCATGCTCTGTCCTCATAGAGCCACGTTGTCTTGGTGAAGTCCAATGACAATAAAAAGATAAACAGAAATTAAGTGACATAAACACAGGCGAGGAAACAGTGAGGGAGTTGATATGGAGATTGCAGAGCGGGACCTATTGAGGTGAGATGGTTAGGAACACATGGAAATGACCACTTTAGAAATGAGAAAAATGTATTAGCTGCAAAATTATTTTTTAAAGATTTTATTTATTTTTAGAGAGAGGGGAAGGGAGGGGGAAAGAGAGGGGAGAAACATCAACATGTGGTCGCCTCTTGTGTGCCCCACACTGGGGACCTGGCCTGCAACCCAGGCATGTGTCCTGACTGGGAATTGAACGGGCTACCCTTTGGTTGGCAGGCCAGCACACTAGGCAGGGCTAGCTGCAAAATTATTAAAAGCACCACTTAAGTCAAAACACTGTACCGTCCTGCTTGTTTTAAAATAACCTGGTACTACTAGGAGTATAGCAATAGATATCAGGATCACCTTAGCTTGTTATAATGCACTGTTTTGCAGCCTGTCCCCAGGGATGGTGGTGGTAGAGGCACCGGATGCTGGAGAGTGCATTTCTATGCTAGAAATGCATAGCTTACATCTTCCACCTAAGAAAACGACTCAGATGGTTAGCACTTGAGATTTACAAGTGAGGCCCTGAACCAGTTCTGATTAGAAACAAGTAAGACCTGAACTTGCCTTTCTGAAGATTCACTCCAACAAGAGACACGTGGAGACACTTGCTTTCAGCACAATAGGGGAATGCTCTGATAACTTTACGCAGAAAATGCTTTGCAACATGGTTTCTGAGAGTTTCTTTATGAATGGTAGAGATTCTTAAGTCTTAGGCTCTGCGTTTGAAAGCACAGGAACGTCGATGGGTTTTTACATTGTTCTTAACTACATTAGAGTACTGTGTATTGTGTGGTAAAGTAGTTTTCTTTTTATTCCCCTGAAAATTCTTATTTGGGACAAAAATAGGGGTGTTTGGCAGAGCTCTGGCCAACTGTGTGAGGAGTGGGAACCCTGTGACAGGTGCTTCAGTGAGCACTTTAGGTTGTGCAGTGCCTAGCACAGCTGCCTATGGAAACAGTTCCTCCATGATTACTTTTATGATTGATAGACTGTCAGACAGAAGCCTTCTAAGCTTCTCATTGCCTTTTCCTTATTAGATTTTGTGGATTCTTGATGAAAATGATTTGGGAATGAAAGTATTCGGCTCAGATTCTATGCTGCCTAAATGTAATGTCCTAAAATATCATGACATAGCTTAGCATTGCCCTTCCCAGGCTTCCGCTCCTCACCTCCACCTCTGAAATGCTGTTTCCCGAGTGCAGTCGCTGCTAGTTCTCTCGTGTCTTCCCTTTTCAGCTTCAGTTGCACTTTGTCTTTGATATCCGTGGGCAGTATTTTCCCATTTGTTTGTATCTTGGCTCTCTGAGCTGTGAAGATTTATTTTCAGGGTGACTTCACACGCGGGCTTGGATAAGTCTAGTGTAAAAACTTATGGTGGATACTGGGCAGGTGGCTGTGTCTTAGAGTAGTGTTTGCATTGGACGTCAGGAGGTATGGGCTGCTTTTAAGCCGTGCCATGAATTGCTTTGTGACTTAGCTTAAGTTACATTCTCTGGTTTTTCCATTTCCCCATCTTACGGCTAGCTTGAAAGGCAAACATGGGGCCTCAGAGGTTAAAAGGTAGCTATTTCAGTAGAAAGTATTGTTATGTCACATACCTGCAGTCCAGGGCAGTGTATTGTGACTGAAAACAGAACAGCAGTGTCGTTGGAAATATTTTCTTTCCTGGGAAGCAAATATTTTTGTAGGTGGAGTCATCTTCCAGTGATTGCTATAGCCAATCTTTCTGGGTTATGCAGACGCTTGGTATTAGTGCCAAAAAAAAAAAAAAAAGATGCAAAGAAGGGAAAGAAAGCTGAGACCCAAACCAGAGGGAAATAAAATCAAACTTGAACCAGTGTATTTGGTTCTATTCAGAGATCAACTTGGGGTCCATGGACCATAAAGGGCGGTCCCTGGATGGATGGATGGATGGATGGGTTTTAGGAAGCTGATGAAATCCCAGGAATTATGTGCAAAATGTGTTTTTCTAGAGGAAGCCTCCATAGATTTTACTGACTCTCCAAAATGAAAATACTCTGGTGACTACCCCTCTCCCCACAAAAAGAAAAAAAACTCCCAGAAAGGGACACAAGGAAACTGCAAAGTGGAAATACATCTTTACCTTGACTGCAGTGTGGTATCACAGGTATTTGCATTATGTCCAAACACATCAGATTGTACACACTAAATATGTAGTCTTTTTGTATATCAGTTATACCTCAATAGAGTTGTTTAAAAACAAACAGCCATGAAGACCATGTGAGCCAAAAGCAATGCAGGACTCCCAGTGACTGTTGTACTTTAGTTATGAAACTCAGAAACACTTTGCCCAGCTAAGAAGAATCTATGCTTCTCATCCCCTGAGAGATTGACTCCTACTTACCCAGCGTTTACTGAGTCTGATATTGTGCCAAGTTCTTGGTTGTACAAAAATGGTAAGATACACTCTTTTCCCTTGAGGCAATCAGAGATATTAAAAATGGATTGTGACAAGGGGTGGGCTGATTTTACAGATGGTGAGTTGAAGTTTGAGTGGAAATAGACCAGAAGAAATTACAGGGGTTAGGATAGTGCTCACTTGTCTAAGGATTACTGGAGGCCTGAACGAAGTTCGTGGCAGTTGGGATGAATATGAGTGGACAGGGAGTGGTGACGGATTGAGTGCCAGGAGTGAGGGGAAGGGAAGATTCCAGATGATGCCAGAGGTTCTAGCTTCCAGGATTGGGTGAGCAGTCCACAGGTGGAAGTTCTTCCTCTGGGAAACCTCAAGTCTGCTCTTAAGGCCTTTCAACTGATTGGATTAAAAATAAACTGATGGTAGATATTAATCACATCTAAAAAAAGTACCTTTACAGCAATACCTAGTTTGGTGTTTTATTGCATAACTGGGGACTAAAGGCTAGCCTAGTGACACATGAAACTGACCGTCCATTATGTTAAAATTTAACTGAGGTTACTTTATTTGAAGGTGACACTAGCCAAATGAAAATGGGGCATGTTAAACCTCAAAGTATAATTTATATTAGTACAAATTGATTATTCTCTAGGAAAATGGAAGAAAATTAATTATTGGCTATACCTGGTCCCACTCCCTTTCCTTACACCAGGGACAGTTCAAAGTAAATTTATTCATGCCAATTAAGTTTTTCCTATATATATATTTTCCTTTTTATTGAATTTATTGGGGTGACACTGGTTAATAAAATCATGCAGGTTTCAGGCGCAGAATTCCATAGCACATCATCTGTACACTGTATTGTGTGTTCACACCCCCACGTCAAGTTTCCTTCCATCACCATTTATCCCCCATACCCTCCTCCACGTCTCTTCACCCCCTTCCTCCTGTGTCCATGAGTTTTTCCCTATTTTTTTCTTTTTTGCTTACTCCTTCTACCTCCCCCATTGTTCTCTGCTCCAGCCCCAGCCCCAGTAGCTGTCAGCCTGTTCTCTTTGAGTTTGCCTCTATTTTCCTTGTTAGTTCTTTTTGTTCATTAGCTTCCACATACGAGTGATAACATATGGTATTTGTCTTTTTCTGACTGGCTTATTTCACTTAGCATAATGCTCTCAATGTCCATCCATACTGTCACAAATGGGTAAGATTCCTTCTTTTTTACAGCTGCATAGTATTCCACTGTGCAAATGTACCCATGCCAGTTAATTTAAAGACACTATGCTAAGAGAGTAAAAGAAGTTTATGCTTTAAGTAGATAGGTGGATGCTTTTTAAACATATATTTCGCATTATAGATCAGAGAATTTATAGAATCACATAAGTTCATCATAATGTCAATTTTTAAATCAGTTATTTTTGTCATAAGTTTATATCATATATTTGTTAATACAGTGTTTATAGCATATTAAATAAAATAATGACATTAAAACACTTAGCGTGGTACCTGACATGTTATACATGCCCCCAGAAGGTTAGCTACTACTGCTAGAATTAAATAATGTCTGTTAACTGTTTCTAAGAGAGAACACAAGTGGTTGTTGCAATTTTAGTAAGCTGGTTTTCACCACTCCAGATTCTTCCATTAATTTATTTTACTCTCAAAAACATTTTAGCTCTTTATAAACAGTTAATGACAACTGAGATCATGGCATAATTATGAATTGTTTATATATTCACCTTTTTAATATAAAAACACACTTGTAGTCATGTTTATATGTTTTGAAATCTCAGCTAGACAAACTGACCATCCTCATGCCTGTGTTCATCCAGAGAATCCATGTGTTTTTGTCAGTCCTCCCATGGATACCGATTTGTGAATGAGCAGTGGATGGGTATAGAATTCATGCTGAAGAGTTTGATGTTTCTGCCCATTTTAGACCTTGGTTGTTTCCTGATTTTGCCTTTTCTAAATTGACAGAAGACCTCTCATTATTTCTTTACTATAATCATTTGCTATTTTATTTCCTCTGGTGTGAGTTCTCTGTTCATTTCCTCTGCATATGGTCTTCTGCATCATAGACCTGGAGTCAAATCCCTACATCACAAGTTTAAATGATGTAACCTTGGATGGGTTACTTAGCATCTCTGAACGTCAGGCTCTCATTTGTGAACTCTGGGTAGTGTCCGCAATCCCACAGGTTTGTTGTGGCTCCTTGTGAGAGAACACTTGCGCAGTGCTTGGTGTGAGCCCTGCCCCAGACAGAGCTCAGTCCTTGGAGAGGAGGAAGCTGTGTTCACGGGGGTGGGCGTTCCTGGAAGGTGTTATAATACAGAAGAAGATGGCTTGCCGGTCTCCATTTGTGCTAAAAGAACTGGCTTTAAGTAGTGATTTAAAAAGGTGACAGTGAGATAGTAACAAGAATTTTCTAAAGGGAGAAGGGATTTTCCTGCCCTAACTGCTTCAGTTGGATTGTTGCTTGAGAAGTTAGGAGAACTTGACAAACAGATCTTACAGCTTCTGCAAGGCTGCACTGGAATTGTTCATCAAGTGGATTCCAGTCTCTGTGATTCAGATGTTTTAATAGTGATTGTGGCAATAGAGATAAAGAAAGGGTCATATTTCGCCTATATTTAATGCTTTTAACATTTTAGAGCCATTTTGTATATACTATCTTATTTTATTCTTCTGGCCTTTAGTCAGGATGGATTTTTTAATTACTACTTCTACTCTCTTTAGTTTATTTCTGAGCAATGAGAAAGTTCATAAATGGAAAGGGAGCTTGTATGATGCCGGAAGGCGGGACGCGGTGCTCCCGCCGGCCGGAGAGGCCTGATGGGACGCCTGCCGGAATCAGTCAGCACTGCCTGGTGAACAGTGGTCCGCTGGGTCTGGACACACTGTTTGCCGTCTTGGCGTCCCACAAAGCATTCTGGCAAAAGGTTATTCATTCTCCCGTTTAACAATCCACAGCCCTCTTTATAAACTATAGCAAACTGTCATGTGACATCATAGACGCTCACTGTTTCCTCAGTTTGTTGAGTGTGGACTAACTCTGGAGTTAACCATTAAAGGACTACAGATAGTTGCTGCCTCATCTCAGTAGGTCTGTTCTTTTAACTGGAATAAAAACATGTTTTTCCTGAGTGGCTTTTCAGGATGGGTGTTTGCTGCTCTGCCACTATACCGGGCCGGCTGTGGGCACAGCTGGAGTCCATCAGAATGATAAGAATCCTTAAATCTCACCCTCACTGCAGATCAGTGTGGGGAATCACTTTTAGGAGGTTCCAAAAGATATTCATAAAGCTTCTTCATGAAATCTTAAGCTTTCTGACCTTTAAGACGATTTCTCTCCCTCTCTCTCTCTCTCTGTCTCTCTGTTATTTAGCAAGACTAATATGTGAAAACATTCTTTATATTATTAGGCCAAAAACCTACCTTCTGGAACACCACAGGCACATGGACTCTCATTCTGTCTTCCAAGGTTGCTTCTTCTTTGGCATTAATGACTTTGCTTGTATTATCGAAATTCTGCATTAATATCCCTAGTTCCCTACAATTTTTGCTTACTACCCAGCTTCCAGATTATTTTAGCACAGGGATCAAATTCCTTACTCTTCTCTTTATTTCCTTTATGCCATAGTGTACAGTTTCATCTTGGGCCCTGTGAGACCTGCACTGTCGCTTCTTGGCTCTTGAGTCAAGCACTGAGATTGAGAAGGTGGACAAGGGAGCTGAGGCGAAAGGCCTCATATATCTCAGGCTACGATGTTTCGGCGTAGACCGTGATCAGATGTATGATTTATAAAGTTAATTTGGGTGGTAACGTGGGAGATGAATTAGGACTTTTGGGTGAAAAGAGTTAAGACAGTTAGGTGGCAAACTTCTGTTTATCAATGTTCTTTAGATACAGTGCACGTCCAATTATGACTGCATCCAGCTGGGCTGTCGTTAACTTCAGGTTTCTCAGTCTCGTTCACAATGCTATCAAGGGAGACCTCACGAAATATCTTGATGAATGGTAGGCTCAATACACGTGCGGCTTTCAGCGAATGTGTTTGAAACGGAAATGAGGATTCTCAGGTTCTCAATAACTCCATTCTAACTCCCGTTGACTTTCTTCATCCTGAACTGCTCACCACCTTATGGCTCATTCCAACAACTTTCCAAGCATGCAGTTTAAGCCTTCTTGCAATCAGTTGCATTTCTAGGCTTTTTTTTTTTTTTTTGCCTTGTTGAAATTTGAGGTATGAATTTGTCTTTTTCCATTTTCTCAGCCTATTTGTTTGTATGTTCTCAAAGCATACTTTTATAATCCTGTTTACATGTTTTTCTTGGTAGCAGAGTTTGTGTAACCTTAGAACCTTGCTATTTTTCCTCCAATGCTGGGCGTAACTCCTTTCTCCCACCCTACTTCCAGAGATCATTTTTCTGACGTTTCCCATTTGGTACTGTCACCTGTGGGAAGTACAGAAGCCAGGTAGTATAAGAGTTGTGATAAACTTTATCACAGTTGCTTAACACTGGTACGTATCTTTCCATATATTTTCTATCATGTGTAAACTCACCATGGGGCTCTTCTGTTTTGATTCTTTTTACTCTGTAGTACATAGTAAAAGTCACTGCCATGACGGGTTTTATCATTCAGTATTTGCAAGGACATCACTGGGCTCTGAAAAAATGACACTCAGAAGGGAAGACAAGGTAAAGAGGAGGCAGAACACAACAGACGAGGAGCTGTGTTTCCCGGGAGTGCTTTGGGCCAGCCTGCAAGCACCAGCTGCAGGAATTCGGGTAATGTTTCCCCACTGTGGACTTTGAATACAAATTGTATTTTGAGATGACAGTGCAAAGGGCATCTTTAACATTTCTCCATTTGTACAAGAGTAAATACAGACATCAGTTTTATTTCTGTGTACTCAAAATAGCAATCAAGGATGGCCCATTTTCCTGCTCCTTTAGAAAAAAATTATCTTATTCGTTTATATGAAAATATATGTCCAGAACAAGTTCTCCAATTTTTAGGTCTTAAAAACTCAGACAGACACATTAGGGTGCACTGAATCATGGCATGAATGAGCAGAGCAACCTAGTGCTTCGTGATGTTTTCCCCACCTCCCATCTCTCCCCCACTTACCGGCCTCCTCCTCTCCATCCCAGATAGAAAGCTTGGAATTGATCAGAGACTTCAGCACAGCAAAGCACCCACAAACTCAGTACCACCTGTATCTCCTCAACCATCAGTGGTAGCAAGAAGGGGCAAATTGACATTTAAAACATCCAGTAATAGCATAATGGGTACAATTACTCATTTTATTTTCTTATTAAATAAGTTTGAATAAAGTGGGGTGCTCGCTTCGGCAGCACATACACTAAAATTGGAACGATACAGAGAAGATTAGCATGGCCCCTGCGCAAGGATGAATAAAGTGGGAACAAGAACAATAATAACCACTAAATACTTGTGTAGAGCACAGTTTACTGGGCATTTTCATGCCTGTTTGCCTCTTTCATCTTCACGATCATTCTGCAGTGTTAGTGTTACAGTTCATTATAATCCAGTTTTAAAGATGGGAACCCTTCGGTTCAGAGAAGCTAATGACTTTACAAAGCACACTCAGTCAGCGGTAGAACTGTACTCCAGCTGAGACTTTTCGGACTCCATATCTAGTCCGCCTTGGACTCTACCTTTCTTGCTGTGGGCTGACTGATTTTCTAACATGGGATACTTTGTAACTTGTCAACAAGTTCTTGGTGTGAGGATAATTTCCAGAAGCTCTGTAGTAGCCTTCTGTTGGAAGATGGTGGTAGGGTCCCCATGCTTTGGAGTATCTTCTTTAAAATTCTCTAAGGCTAGGAGTATCACCCAAGGGGGGATCCCGTACCCAGAGGGGCACCTACAAGGGTGCCAGCCCCCATTTCTCTTCCTTGAAGTCCTCTCTCACCCTCCACTCCGTGTGTGGGGTCCACTAGGTGCGCTGACAAGCTCCGGGACACGTGCCGATGGGATCATCCTCCGGCCCTAATTCCAGGAGGGTGGTCTGGTGAGCAGATCACTCCTGCTTGCCAGTATGGCGTTTCTTGTGCTGAAACACTTGAGCCTGGACCTCTGGTGTGACGCTGACATATTGATTTGGGTGATTCAAACTAGTTATAGAGACAGGAACCCTTCAAGAAAAAAAAAACCAAAAAACTTTTGCCCTGTGCTCTGCATATCCTAGGGACGATCCTGAAGCTGGCAGGAACTGCAAAGGTGCAGACTAACAAGTTAGCTTGCTGCAGTTTCACAGATACTGCCGCAAGACATGAACCTCCTGGGCTGGAGGCGAGAAAGGACTTTATTCACAGCAGTAGCTCTAGCTAGAGTGTCGTTGTCTTCTCGCGCCAGCTTCTCCAGTGCCAGTCCCCACAAGGCGCCGCAGAGCGGGCCACGCGGCACTCTCGTACTCTGTGGACTTTGTTGCAGGAGGGAAATTCTGAGCTGAGGGAGCCCAAATCTTTCATAATGGATGTAAGCATACTTTCCTTTGCTCAGGAGGAAGACACTATCCAGTCCCTTCTCTAAAGCTGTTTGTTACAGAAACATTCTTTAAAAGGTAGTGCAGAAAGTCAGTCAGTACCTCTGGTCCCAAGACATGGAGAAACGTGAGAGACCCTTGGAGAACTGCCTCTCAGCGGGAGGTTCCTGTTGCTCTGTCTTCGTTGCAAATGTGTGAGAACAGCAGCCTGCCCTGGAATGGCCCTGCGTGACCGTCCTGAAATAAAGGTGGTTTCTGAAAGAACAGACTGGAGCCAGGAGAGAAGGAACATGGATGTTTGAAAGACGTGATTGTATATCTCCTGGGTCCGTCTATAATTCTGACCATGCCATCCATGTTTATTTCAGATTCTACAGTCCTGCCCATGGGCTGTACCTGTTTTCTCATGGTTTGATTTGGGAGTTGCTCTCCTGTACCTAAAATTATCTATTCCACTGGCTTGTTCCAATGCTCAGAGCTGCCACCATTACAGTCATTCTCCAGTTATGGGATTGCCTCCAGAAGAACCCTGTATAATTTTGTTCTGTTATGTGGCAGAGACAATGCAGCCGTCCATTAATATATCCATATACCATCTGTGTCTGTTCTCTGTGGGTACTAAGCAAGGACAGTGGTTTTAATGGAAGAATGGGATCAGAAGAAGTGAGGAATGATGAGTAGACTTGGACCTGGGGAAGGAACTTTCAGTGGGGTCTCTGGGGCATAAAGGAATGGTTTAAAACCACTCGATGACAAGGCAGAGAACAACCCAGCATCAGGGAGCAATGAAAAGAAATGGGTGAGGTGGGGTTTTAGAAGTCACTGCCCAATTTATCCTGGGGCCCATCCTGGTATTGGACTTTAAGAATATATCTTAAAATACAGCTCTACTATTCCATTTCTGTAGTTTTCCTTGGCTTTTTAAAGGAATGTAGGCAGTATATTTTTAAATGAGTGTCAGGGGAGTGATTTTTAAAGGAACCACTCAAACACAGTTGTGTTTGCTCACTTGTCAGTGTCGCTCTCCGGCGCCGACTCGGCATCAGCTGTGTGCGCTGTCCATGCAGACATGTTGAGCGGTGCCGGTACACGCAGTTCATGGCTGTTGTCTGTTTGGCCACACTCCTATGCAGATGCGGACGCCACAAAACACCAGTGACTTCAATACAAAGCAGTGATATTTATATTGACATGGTTAAGTTAACTCTGTGGTGGTGAAAGCCTCAGTTTTTCATTTCCTGGCTAGTATTTGCAATGTGGAGTTGCAACACTGCATTTACGTGCATTTTTGCCTTTAAAATGTTCTGTGGTGTTGCAACATTTGAGAAATTCCCAAAGGCCCTTAATCTTCCTGCAAACACTGGTTTGTAAGCTAACAAGCAACTCACTATCTCAGAGTAACCTCCTTGTGGCCCTGCTACGTAATCCTCATTTTATACTGCGTATCTTTAGATTGTCCCTGTGCGATCTTTTAGTTTAAATTTTACCCTTGAGGGTACCAATTAAAGGATGAAGAAAAAAAATTTTTTGAAGAATTCTTGCTTTTTTCAAGAGCAATTGATGAACTTAAAGCTATTTTTGCCTATTGTTTTCCATGAAATCTATTTAAAATATTTTATTAATGTAAAAAGACTTGCATTCAGTGCTGAGGACCAGTGAACAGTAGCCATGGCAACCAAGAAGCCATTTGGGAGGCAGAAAAAATGCAGAAAAGAGTAAGTGTTTTAATCCTTAACTTTAATCCCTTTACTTCCGGTTCTCAAAATAAAATATAAATCAGGCACCACAGAGTGCTGCAATTTTTATCTGAAAGGGATGTTGGTGAAAGAGGATTAGTAATGGACAGACGTGTTTAAGGAATTTAATCATACAATTTGTTATAAAACTTTTGAGACCACGAGTGACCAGTTCCTTTGAGTGGCATTAATGAGAAGCAACAAAAGTACTTTGAAACTGATTAGAGAGTTGGCACAGGGGGACACCCCTCTTTGCTGTTATTGTTACATCATTTCAGCCTGTGGTAATGACATGAGAAACCAAGGAATTTGCTGGGCTCCCCAGTGGGGAGGGAGGAGCCCGGGTGGTGAGGGGCTGTCTCATTGGTTGAATAGAGATATTCTTTTGATCTTCAAAATACTAGGGAAAAATTAAGTCGCCTGTATTTAGCGTACTACCTCTTCTTGGTGTTTGATTACTACAGGAGTTTTACAAAGATGCATGCTCTCCGTTGTCAACAGATCGTGGGTTTCTGCTAAAAAGCACAGGCTTTAATTTCTGTGGACAGTAGAACAGAATTCTCAGAAGGATAGATCATTGTTTCTTAGTGTCCTTTTGTTTCTAAGATTTTCTTTTACCTGATGTACTGCTGACTTGTTATTTCTGATTAAAAATAAAATACATAATTTTCTTTCTTTAAAGTCATGCCAAAAATAACCTCCCCCTCCTCCCAGTGGCTTAAAATGTTGGTTGTTTGACTACACACTCTGTTTTCTCTAGTTCTGCTTTGGAGAACTATTGAGGAGGAAAGGAAGGCACGCCTTTTTTATGCCACATTTCCCCCCCTCAGCAGATATATAAGGGTATTTTTTTTTTTGATAAATTTATTTCTACTGCACAGGATCTTTTGTGGAGATCTGAAGTAGCTATGACTGGTACTGGTTTCCTATAGTGTCAGAGTGTGAAACTACTTCCAATAACAAACAGTATCTTGGGTGCTAATAATGATGACAAACCAGCAACATGAGGCCCCCAGAGCATTTGGGAGTAGAGTTAGATGCAGCACAATGCTGAGTTGGGAGTTCCTTGTAGACCTTGAGAACAAAAGCATACATGGCAGGACATCTGGGGAAGGAAAATAGTGGCAAGTTCTCCAGCACAGAGGAGAACATGCAGCATTGACAACACCTGTTCCCGCTTCCGCATCGTGACCTGATCTACTTTCTCATTCTGTCAGAACCAGCGAGAGTACTGGAGTCCCGGACAGGACTTCGCAGGTGTAATCCTGGCGCCAAGCATGGCCCTTGGCAGCCTTCATCATCCTTCCATGTTTCCCTTGCAGTTTTGGGCTTTCTAATCTAAATTTCTGGGGCAGGGTTAATACTATATATATTTTGAGATAGGATTTTTGTTTATTGTAAGAGGTAGATGATAATAAGAAAGAGAAAATTAAGTCCATGTCCAGAGGAGGAATAGCAGATTCTAACATGAAAATGACTTTGGCAGAGACTGTGTAGACTACAGGAATCCATAGACTAGAGAAGTCCAGTTCTTGTCTTGGGCTTCACCCTAAAGATCTTCTCCGAACCAGGCCTTCTTTCCAATGACTGAAGAGAAAATCTCCATTTCACCAAAGCAACAATATGTCATGTGATCCATGCATCACTACAGACCTACTGTATTGGATGAGAAAGGGAAAGTCGCCTTCAGTACCTGTTTCTGTACATTGACAAAAATAGCCCCATGGGCACATGCTTCTGTTGGAGGCATTATCTCAGGGCTTAGAAAAAGGCTCTGGGCAGCATTAAGGGCTGTATCTGGAGTAGTGACCAGGGAGACCAGCGCCACAGCTGACCATTTATTCACCCAGGGTGAGAAGATGAAGGTTCTCATCTTAGCTGTGTAGTTTGTCAAAAAGAGGACGTGAGTGTGTCATTTTAGGCCCACTCAGCTTAAAATTTCTGTGTTCTGCTTATCAAATATATACTAGACATTGAATCTTTAAAAGCATGGTAGAAAATTGGATTTGTTCCCAGCCTTTCCAGATGAATGAGAGATATGAAGTATAAATGTAATGAATTAGCATTTCCTATTGGAAGGATTGCTCATTTGCACATTCCAAGAGGCAATATATAAATGTGAATAGTATTATCTAGTAAAATTTGGCATCAGTGAGAATTGACTATTATAAGGAAATAAACTTCCCAACTGTCTTCTTTTTTTAACTTCTGTTAAGGTTTCACTTGGCTAATTCCAGTTTTATTCTTAGTTGATAATTTTGGCATGCTTAAACTACCTCACTCTTTTTTTTTTCCCCATCATATTGCATGAAGACGTGATTTTATCTGCCTTTAGGGGCTACCCTAGAGAATAAGCATGGATTAATGAATTCTTAGCAGCAATGGAGTCATTTGTTATTCATTCATTTATTTGTTTACACATTTCCCAAAACATTTATAGAGTACCTTTGATGGGAAAAGCAGTGCTGTTTCAGCTTGCATGATCAAACAGACATGGCTTCCATTTATAAGCAGCTTTTTTGTCTTCTGTGATACACACATTCACACATAATCTATAAATAAGTATTATACAATGCAGAAACCACAGGTAGCATCAGAGTGATGCAAAGAAATGGCTGTCAGAATGTTTGAAAAGGAAGAAACGACTTTGGAATGGGAAGAGCTGGGAAAACTTCAGTAAAGAGGCTACACTGAATTACACCCTGGGGAAGGGGCAGATGTGTGGCAGATACGCCGTCTAGAGAAAAGGGGCCTCCGGATGAGAGAGGCTTGTGGCCGGAAGTGCAGCAGGGGCCGTGAATGAGGAGAAACCAGGATTACAGGGGAGAGGGTCTTACCTCTGTGTGGCATGGACATGGGCCATGAAGTCAGTCGGCTCGGTGAGAGCCAACCTGTTAAAGCGCACGCGTCTGGGCGGTAGGCGATGCTTGGTAGAGAGTCACTGGAGGGCCTTGAATGGGCGGAGAGACTTTGTCAGAAATGTACTTGAGGAAAATTAAACTGACTGTTGAGTATAGAATGGGTAGGAGAGCAGAAAGCAAAGTGCACTTCATTGAAACGACAGCCTTCAACTTTCAGAAGCAGGCATTTTAAAAATTGTCCAAACACTCATGCACACTAAAATCAGCCTTAAATCTTTTTCAGACAATTCATTTTAATTAAATGAAAGAAAGGGAAAAATGACTTCTGCTGTTAGCCTTTCCCCACGCTTGCTAAACTGTAGCATAGGCAGGGGCTGTCGTCAGAAGTCAGTCCGAAGGCAGACAATAAGGAGCTGGTAAGATGGAGGAGCGAAGTAATTACTAGATAGCTGGATGCTTTAATTAAGCCTTGAGAATACTTGAATAGAAAAGAAAATGCTGCACTTTACTGGATGGGATGGGATGTCTGTGGTCATACCAGTGCAGTGAGCTGGTGTCAGGAGGAATTTATGAAGTTGCGATAGATGAAAACCCCTCTTCTTGCTTTGAGTTGCCACAACCCCTTCACCGGGCCCCAAAGGGTGAGGGGAGGATGTTTCTCATGGCTGTGTAAAATTCCATATTAATATTTCTCTACTCGTCCAAAAGAAATCATCCTTTAATTTAATATTGAGATGTTCCTCCAGATGAAGTTTGAATCTGCCTTTGAATATGTCCATTTATGTATTATTTTCCAGTCAGGAAAAAAAAAAAAGTAAGATTCTTGGTGTCAGTTTTAAAATAATATTGACTCAGGAGGAAAATGGTGTTTTCACAATGTAACAATACCAAAAAATCCATGCCGAACGCCTCTCTGATTTCAACATCCTTTTGAATCTCAGCTCCCCAACTCTGTACAGATTTTGGTAAGTAGGACATCTAGATGAAATATTAACATCCCCAAAGTGTTCTGAAAATGTTTTGTTGTTAGTTTTGATTTCTAATATAGTTTAGACTTTTCCAAAACTCCAAAGCCAGCTGTATTCTCCTGAAATAGAACAATTTTAAGGTAGTATTTATCTTTCAAAACTCTGCTAATATCTTGATTAGGATACTGTTTGGCCCAGACTCTGTTTACGAGGCTAAGAAAGAGCCCAGAGGGTTCTAACTGGTATTACTTCTGACAATCATAATAGCTTCTACTTCTAGAGCAAAAGGAAGGAAAGACAAGAAAAACCCAAACTATGTACTATACTAGGTGTTTCCCTTAGGTCACTTCATGTAATGCCCAGTGTTGGTGTTATTACCCCCGTTTTACACAGGATGGTACTGAAGCCCTTTGAGGGTAAATATCTTCCCAATGCCACAGATTAGTAGGTAGCAGACTAAAATTTGAACTTGTATCTACTTGACTCCAGAGTCCCTATTCTTTTTCCCTTTGTCACATTGCTACATTATGACATTTAAAAGGAGAGAAGGTTGATTAAAAGAGAGAAAATACCCAAAATTTGGATGGGAGAAAATAGAAATACACGTTAGTGTTACAATGCTTCCGTACTGGATATTAATGAAAAAAGTGGTACTAGAAATAGTTAACATGTATTGAATATTGACATACCATACATTGGCGAAATATTTTAGTGTCTCATGTTATCCCTAACAACCATCTTATCAATTAGGTGGCATTATCCACTTTGTACTGAGAAAATAAAACTAAAGAGATGCTAAACAATGTGTTCATAGTTGTCTCACATTTCACAAGTAGGGACACGGAAGTGCACATTCAGGTGTTCTGGGTCCCGAGCCCACACTCTGGCCTTTCACCATCCATCTGGTGGAGAAGGTATTATTTAGGAGGCTGTTAAGAGCAAGTGTCAACAGGGCATGGGCTATTTTTAGAGATGACTCACTCTTTGGCAGAAATTTAACATCATCTTTGGTGTCAAAGAATATTTTTACTAAGTTTTCAAATGGCATCAAAGTGGGAAATGTGGTGTCCAACTGAGCGACTGAGTCAAAGGCAATGCAGCCAAGAGATTCTGTACCACCAAATGGCACTGGAGCTTTAAACAGTTATCTTCCAAACCTAAAAAAGCATCAAAAGGAAAGAGCATCACATATGAAAATATTCTCAGGGATCTTACTTAAAGGCAAGTTTTCTTTGAGTCACACTCTACGCCCCATGAGGACAGGGGACTCAGTTATCTTGTGCGCTACTTTGTCCCCTAGGCCTAATGTAGTTTCGGGGGTGGGTAAGGGCCCAAAATATATGTACTGACTGACTGAATGAATGAATGAATATAATATGGATTTTAAAAAGCTACTGACTCTTTTAAGGCTGCATCAATAGAGGTAGAAAGTGTCGAACAAGAGATATGTGTATTCTGTTATACTCTGTCCTGGTCAGACAGCTGGTTCACCATATTAGTATTGAGATATCATTTGCACATTGACCACTGAGGTCCAGTGTTGAAAGTAACTGGGGTGGTGAATGAAATAATATGCTACATGGGAGAGAAGGGACTGACCCTTTGGTGATTTTTGTGTGCCAGCTGCTTTCTGAAACATAGCTCATTTAGTTCTCAGAGTGACCCAGATAGCTCAATGGCATTATCCTCATTTGACAGGAGGGAAGCTAGATTCAGCCAAATGAATATACCTCCCAGGATCACACAGTATCTGAACTACAGTTTGTCAAACTAAAAGGCTCAAGGTCCTTCCACTTAAGACTAAAGATGTTCAACCTGTAGAGAGAAAACTGCTAAGGGAGGGCTGACAAAGAAACTAAACCATAGCCCTTTTCATGGCCGAAATTCCATAAGACTACAGCATTTTGAGGCTTCTCAAATATTAAAAGAACTATAAAATATAGTATGAGTAAAATTATTTTGTGTGGTCTGGGAGAAGAGGGGAGGAGCAAGCCCCGGAGGGTGGAAATTATGAGGCGGCAGATTACAGTCCAGCTGAAGCGGACTTTCTGATGATGAGCCCTGTTTAGCAGTGGAGGGGGCTGTGTTTAAGGGGGTGAACGCCCTGTCATGGCAGGGATTTAGACAAAGGCTTGGCTGCCACCACGTTGTGTGGTCCTGCTGTGCAGTTCAACACCATGCATTTAAATTTAAATGAATTAAAATTAGATAAAGTTAAAATAAAATAAAGTCTGGTTCCTCGGTTGTACTATCCACATTTCAGGTGCTTATTAATCACACGTGACAGTGGCTACCGGTTAGTACAGCACAGCACTGCTCCGTCACCGACGACAGTTCTGTTGGGTAGCACTGCCGTGGGGCTGGCGCGTGAGGTCATCTGACTCTACTTCTTTTCACTCTGAAATTCTCTTTCTGTGAGCATTTCCCATCAATCGCCTTTCCTGACTAGATAAGCACTAGTTTCCTAGTATCTATGCTAGCACTGATTTTTCATGTCTCTTATTGAGATATACCCCAGTATATGTACCAATTAAATTATTTTCATATGTGCATTAATCAGCTATGGATAAAATTTTTGTCCTGTGGAGTCACTGCTGAACAAATAGGTATTCCCTATATAGAAGTTCAGGGCGCCTGATTGGACAGTAGCTTACATTCCCAAAGAGGTTTCTTCTAGTGCTTTTTTTCACTCATATCTTTTCCTCTTGGCAAATTGGTCATTCACAAAGGAAATGAATTTGATAGCAGATCGTTGGAGATTAATTACCTATGATATGCCAACGTTACTTCATAAATGTCAGTGCTAAATAATCTCCTAGAGGGAGAATTTTTAGATTCAACTGGAAATTAATTGTAATTAATATAATAGGTTAATTCATTATAATTATTTTTAAGCCTTTTGGCAGTGAGTTAATTCCCCGGGGTCCACACTGCTCCAAGCGTCACAGACAACGCTTGATGAGAATGTTCTGGTGCTAAACCTTAATCCTCTGGAAAGAAAAAAAAAAAAGCCTACTTGTCTTTCCTTCTGGCTGAGTTTCTCCAGAAATATGTTTTGGTAGCATTTGGTTTCTGGAGAACAAAGGAACCCCTCCAAGGTGATGCATAAGCATGTGCAGCCAGATAGACGTGCTCACTGGAGAAGAGGGAAACAAAAGGCCTTTGATTGTACCTCGTTTTCTTTGGAAATATGTCTCACTTCAGGCTAACAGAGTGCCTTTGCTCTTGGACTAAAATGTAATAGAACTGAAAATGGAAGAATCTGGGCCCTTTTCCCTTTCCTAATTATTTCCACTTGACTCACTTAATCTTGGATGACTATTCAGTCATATCTGAAACGAGAAAATGATGGGAGTAGAATTTCCGTCTCTTGTTTCAAGAGCTTATAAACATTAACAGAATAGACTTGAACAAAAAACAAATAAAAATCACAATTGACGGTGCCTTGTTTTTATGTATTAGGAAAAATCCATGCATTGTTATGGAAGCAGCTCACATTTCCAAATGGGAGAAACTTGTCAAGCCATGATGGGTGATTTCATTATTAACATTGAAAAACTATCATTTGGAACAAATATTTCATAATGGGAAATTGTACAGAAGCTAAAGAGCCAATCTGTTTACGTGCACCTGGATAGGAATTAAGCCCTAAAATGGATCATTGAAGATCGGGATTGTTAGCACTCAAAGTCTCACAGATTGGTTTCTGAGATTCAGAGCTGTCTCATTTCTTCCTAGTAAGTCCATGAGCCTTACTGCAGGTTTATGAATAGTCGCCAAGAGCTAGATTGGGACTCATTATGCAAACAAGTTCCTGACAACTGGAACTGTATAAAATTGAAGTTAACTGCCAAGGTGAAGAAGTTGCCCGTTACTGTAGGGAATCAAGCAAAGTCTGAGATCCACTTACTGGGGATTCTCTTGGACAGTGGTGCGGGAGCTAAGGTTTGGCCCCAGTGATCACTGAAGCCTTTCCGGATGCTGATTATTCTTGTAAATTATGGTTTTGTTTTTCATGTAGACTCCACGGTTATGCTCTCAGTGTTATCCATGATATCTCAGAACACCCCACTTGCATTAAACATCTAGTTACTGCCCCTAGTATGTGGCCCATCCAGTACTGAAGAGGAGGTAGTGGTGTGCATCCAAGCATCCTGCAAGTGCTGCCAACGGGCGTCTGCGTTCCTGAACCACCTCAAACAAATTTGGGGTTGTTGACTAAGTTGGGTGCTCCTGGAAGCAGACTGTGAACCTCATCGTATTGTTTAGGCACATCCATATGCCATGAGCGATTGTAACCTCCTTTAGATAAAGGATTGTGTCTCATTCTTACAAATTCAGCTGGCACCGAACAGTTTACCCAGATGCTGGTCCCACCCTGCCAGGTGCAGGCTAAACTCCTAACGGGAAACAAAACCCAAGTCACATGTCCAGTTGCAGAACTTTAGAAAACAGACTCAGCAGCTCTCCCTGTACCCAGCGTGGGCTGGCCTGGTCAGAAGGGGCTTCATTCAGGAGGTGAGCAGTAAGCCGAGTCTTGCACTGGGAGGAGGGAAGCCATTCCAGGCAGGAGGGTGAAGAGCACAATAAATGCAATGTTCTTAAACAGCGAGACACTCTTGAAAGGAGCAGGGGCTTTTGTCAGGACCTGGAGGAAGCATCTGTCCAAGGCGTACGGTGGTGTCACATCACAGACACTGCTCTTGTCTTTTGGGCCTGTGTGCTGAACAACGGGAGAGGGCAGTTGTTTCTTGTGTACGGTGTAATGAACTATGTAGGAGAGTCTTCCTGAAATCCCAAGATGGGTTGATGAGGGAAGAGAGCCTGGAGGAGAAGTGAAGCCAATGGGCTGCTGTTAGTGGTCCAGCTCCATCTTTGACCCTGACCCCACCCTCTGTTGTCCAGCTGCCTGCAGGTCCCCTGCACCTGGGTGTCCTGGGATCATCTGAAACTTAACATTTCCCAAACCAACCTGCTGATTTACCTCTGACCTATTCCTCTTTTCCCCTTTGCTATTCCTCTTGCCAAAATGGGGGCCATCCTTCCCCTCTTCCCTTCAGATTCCACACCTTATTCGGCACTACTTTCCAAACACAAACTACCTGCCTCTTACCACCTCTCACTTCAAGCTATCAGCATCTGTCATCTGGATTATTAACGTAACCCCTAACTGGGCTCTCTCAATCTCCCACCATCAATTTTCCAGAGTTATCCTTGTATAATATAAGACAAACCAGTTGCTTTCCCGCTCACACCCTCACCCTCCCATTGGCTTGCTGTTACAATGAAATCAAATACTAAATCTTCGTGTGTTGGAGGCTGGACACAACCTGACCTCTGGCTATTTCTCTGATCCCAAGTCCCACACCCTTTCCTTTTCTCCCTTGCTTGTCCCTCTCCAGGTGAATGACTATTCTTAGAGCCCATTGCTTCTTCCTGACTTAGATTTCTCTCTTTGTTCCATCTGCATACAGCGCTGGGCTGCATGTCTTGTTCTCTCACTTCTCTCAGGTCTCAGCCCATAATGTGCTCTCCTCACAGAGGCCTTTCCTGACCCACATCTGAAAGCATGGGGGAGCATGAAGCAGTGTGTCCTCCCACACAGTTGGCCTCAGCTTCCCAGAGACAGGAGGGGAAAGAGGAAGAAGATGCAAGGGAGGAGCAGGGGCTCAAAGAATCAGGAGAGAGATAAAATGACCTGTCCTCTCTTGGGGAGGGGTGCTGCAGGCAAAGGTCTCACTTCAGGTGTTCTGGGGCCACTGTGAATGCATGTGCTTCAGATGTAGATCTCAAGGAACAACATGAGCCATGCTTAATTTTTCTCAACTGCAGATATTCGTATTATTGGCCCAGGACCAAACCAGCTGACAAACCTCCAGGAGAGGGGACATGAAATCCAGGGGAGGATCCATTCTGTTTCTCCATCTCTACTCTAACAGAGACCCCTTTCCCTAAAGGGTGTGGTGCCAGGGACGTCCAACCCACAGCCCACGGCTACATGTATCCCAGGATGGCTATGAATGTGACCCAACACAAAATTGTAAATTTACTTAAAACATTATGAGATTTTTTTTGTGATGATGTGTCACAATGTATTTAATGTGTGGCTCAAAACAACTTTTCTTCTTCCAGTGTGGCCCAGAGGTGCCACAGGTTGGACAGCCCTGGACGTTGGCAATGAGTTACACTGGATACCTTTCCAGAGAACCGGGGGGCCCTTTGCTCTTTTTTCAGCTAGATGAAGATCAGCTAATAGGCTTATGGCTAAAACATAAAAATGTCCTAAGAGGAAAGGGGAAGTGTGCAGTGTGGTGGGGGAAAGAACGTGGGGATGGGTTATTTATTGAGCCGCTATCACTTCCAGGAGCCTGACTTTGGATTCTGACACACCCACATCCAAGCCTGACCTTTTCTAGCTGTGTCATTCTGGCTTTTTCATCTTCCAAATGGAAACTACAACAGTGTGTACCTCCTCGGGTTGTTGTGAGACACACAGCCTTGAGCACACTGTAGGGGTTTTGTTTATATTTATTGAATTGAAATGCAGTCTTTAAAAGAGTGTCATGGTAACTGAGTACATTCAGCCCTTTTCTGTGGGATCATGTCTGTGATACTCTTTCCTTCCTGATCTGAAATACTCATCATCTGCTCGTGCCTTTTTAAGTGCATACTGTATCCGTCAGGCTTTCCCAGAGAACCAGTTAGGGTGCGGGGGAAAGAGAGATGAGTTAATTTATTTCAAGGAAAGAACTTGGCTTATGCGACTGTCGGGTCAGCGAGTCAGAAGTCTTTCGGGCAGGGGACTCCGGCAGGAGCTGGTGCCACAGTCCAAAGGAAGAATTTCTTCTTTTGCGGGGAAACCATAGATTTTTGACTCTTGAGACCTTTCACAGATTGCATGAAACCCACCCAGATTATAGAAGATAATCTCCTTTACTTAAAGCCAACTGACCATAGATGCTAACCCCATCAATAGCATTCCTCCACAGCAACCCTAGTGTTCGATTGAATAATTGGGTACTGTAGCCCGGCCAAGCTTATGCAGGACTAGCCTTCAGTGTGTCCATAACTCACAGCTCATGTGGGCTCTTAAAGAAGGGGAGGCAAAGTGCCTATATGGCTGTGGATAATAATAGATAGAGAATGAGATTAATCTCCCAGGAAGCAAATGGTGGAGACCTTACAAGAGTTCCCTACCAGACCAAGACTAAAAGTCAAAGTGCTAATTGAAGGCTGCAGGGTCCTGCATGTCCCCCAACCCCACCTTTCAAACCTCGTTCCTTGTGACTCTGTCTCTAGGTCACTCCCCTCTTCAGCCACACTGGCCTCCTGGCAGTTCCCTCCTTCTGAACACTCTTCCCCTCGATATGCATGTAATTAATTTCCTCAACTCCTTCAAGTCTTTGTGCAAATATCTCTTCTCAACAAGGCTTCAGTTCTCCCCAATATTTCCAATCCCACCCATCCTTCTCTTTTTCCCCTTTTTTTCCCATGGCACTTACCAACTGCTATACAATTTACTTGTTTAGTTAATATATTACTGTTTATTCCCTCCTCTAGAACTTAAACTCAGTAAGTATCTTTGTTTTGACTGCTGATATATTTAAAGCCCCTGGAACAGTGTCAGGCATGTGCCAGGCATATGGTTAAGGCCCAAGAGAGATTTGTTCAATGGGTGAATGAGAAGGATAAGGAAGGACAGTGCTGCTCTGCACCTGATGGGGTTTGGTTAGGACAGCTGAGTAGAGTAACGTTGTGGGCACCATTCATGTAGATTACAGGCCCTTACAGATAACAGGCGAATAAAGGCCCTTGGTGTTGTCCAACACAGCAGCCCTTTAAATTAGATAATCAGTGGGCTCAAATTTCACTTCTTTCCATAAAAAGCATTTAAGGTTCCATAAAAAGCAAGTCTCTCCCCTAAGAGCAAGTATTAAACTGGGTTGAATATTTTTATCCCTGTGAAAGAAAATATTCATTTAAATTGATTTTAAGACATGATCTTATGTAACCATTTATTATTATGAGGTCGGAAGAGAAACATAATAAGAAATGGTTAGGACTGCCAGTCAAGATGGAGATGTAGGCAGAAATGCTTCGCTTCCCCATGCAACCACAGAATTACAACTAAATCTCAAAACAAATAACACCCAGAACTGTCAGAAAAACAAACTGTATGGAAGTCGGACAACCAAGGATTTAAAGAAGCCACATTCGTGTAGATGGGTGGCTTTTACAGGGAGTCAGAACAGCTCTACCTAATACACAGAAACAAACATGGGGAGGCTGCCAAATTGAGGAGACAAAGAAATATGGCCCAAA